>VZRX01010484.1:88790-108492 GCA_013398075.1 Notiomystis cincta
TTTAGTATTTGACTGTGTTTCTTTAAAGGTTTTTTATGTGCTCTTCCTGTAAGGGCTTTCAATGTGCCTCTGAAAACCACTAAACAACAAAGTTGTTGTTGTTGCCATTGCTGCTTGATCTTTCTGGGAGGCCAGTCCCACACAAACCTCCTTCTCTCTCCAGAATGCTGCATATTGTAAATACAACAACAACTTTCAGTTTAGTCAGAGGAGAAAAATGCAGTAGCTTTCTCCTCTTTCAGATCATGAATTAATTTTTTGTTTTGTGTACACCAGTTTCAATAGCTGCACAGTCATTTACGTTAACCAAAAGACTTCAACTATAACAAAAAACATGCGGGATGTGGTGAGATGGCTTTTAAAATTTGCCATTCTGGCATTGAACAGAGCATTATATTTATATGTGCTCCCAGTTTTTCATTCCTTTTTACACTTTTCAAGCTCTGCATATGCTGTAATCACAGGTATTTGGTTGAGAAATTATATTAAAAGGATATTTCCATCATGTAGCAGGAAGATGTATGTTTTCTGTCTGAGTCAGTGAACTCTGACACTTCACACTGTAATAAGTCTAGCTCTATTCATGTGACTGAAGAGAAACTCAGGGAATGGCAAACTAAAGGAAGGGGAAAGAACAATATTATTTGTATTATATCTGCTCTCCAAATCTAAATAGAAAATTATGCCTCCATTCCATAGGAGTTTTTAAGATATTGCAACATTTTTTCCTGTGCCGAAATGGAAGAAAGAATTGACGGGTAGGAAAATATAAAAAATTAACAGCTAAAAATTAACCCAGATGTGGAAAAAGAAGAGAGCAGGCAATTCCAATTGTATCTCATCTCCCAGTCTGATTTTACTGCTTGTTTCTGCTCAGCTAAATGTTGCCAGCTGTCTTAACGTACTCATAGAAGGTAGCAATGTTTTAGCACAAAAGATATCTAACAGAGCTATTGGTGATCCTATTTCAGTTTTTTTAGCTCCAGCTCAACTAGGTAATTAAGCATGTTTTCAGTACATTATCTCTACATGCCAGAAAGGGCTGCAAATCAGAACTTCCCTCATGTACTTCTCTGAGCAATGGAAATGAAAGCATTTTACATCAAGAAAAGCTGGAGTTCTGATGAGGGCAGAAGATCCCTTTGGATTTTGTGTTTATGGAGGCAATGGAATGAACAGATGTAAGGATGAAGAGAGGAAGGCAAGCTAACTATAGTTTATGTAGTTTGTGTAATGTGCTACTGTTTGAGGCTGTACATCAGGATGATCTGGTGTCTTCCAATCCTCCAGTCAGGTGGGAACTTTCTTACAAATTATGGTCAGGAATGGTCCCTATCCAAAACATTTCACAGAAATATAATTGGATATATTTCAGAGACAGGATTTTCAAATAATTCACATTTTCAAAGAATCTCCTTCCAGCACATACAAGCAGATCCTGAAGACATGGGCTGTCTCTGACAGAATCCAGCATGTGCCTGGAGGGTGGCCCTGCAGGGAAGATGGACAGCCCTTGCCACAGAGCTTCCTTGCAACTAGGAATTTCAGGGCCTAACTCAGAGCCAAAATGTAAAAATTCAGAGCTTCTAGTGTCAGCAGCTATACAGCAGCTCAAATGTTTGGACTGCAGACATGTCCAGCACTTCTTAAGTCTGGATTGGACCTGTCTCATGGGCTACCCCACTTATCACTGGAAGATCTCTTTAGTCTTTCAAATTAAAATGGATTAAAATTACTTTTAAAACAAGAAAGAAGAAAAGAGTCAGATCACCTGAACTAAACCACACTTTCTGCATCCCTGAAAAAGGCTTTTAGTGAAAAAACTTTCAGCATGACTTCTTGACTGATGGACAGTCTTCCCACGTGTAGTAAAGTTTCCATGAATGCTGTCATTCTTTCATGCTTTTTTGTGGACAGATTTCTAAGCCTTTGAGGTCAACCCACTATTGTACTTGTGATTCTAGATATTTTCTGAAGTCTGAGTATTAAATATTGGATCATCACTGATTAAATCCCAGTAACACAGAGGTCTGACTCTCCTTTGTATTTTGGCTTGGAATCAGAATAAAGCAGGAAAAGTGTATTAACTGTAACAGAGGATACGCAAAGAAGTGCTACACTCAGTGGGAAACAGAATTAAAATTTTGAAGAGCAGGAGTGTAAATCACTGCCTCTCAGTACAGCCAGGCAATGCATAAGTATAGCTGCTAACAAAACTCTAAAGGAAAGGGCAATATTCTTTTCTCCAGTCAAGGTGAAGAATTAATTCTTGGGGGGAGGGAAGAAAAAAAGGAATTGAAAATTTCAAGTAAAAAGAAATTCCAAACCTGAGTGGGAAATTTTTTGTTTGATAATTTAGAATTTCCCACAAGAAACAGATTTCACTGAAAAAAAAATCCAAATCAGCTCCCATTTCCCTATTTGGTCTTCATAGCAAGCCATGCTGGAATTGACCTCCTAAGTACTGAACTCCAGACTTCTCTAACTGCATGCACAGTAGTCTGTACCAGTTTAAGGTGATTTGCTCCTTTGTTCTGTTTGAAAAGACTCTTTAGTTTAACAGCTGTGAGCCATGGCTATGCTTGGGTTTCTGCCAGCATAATCTGCTGTTACACATAACTCTTCTTCCTCCTTTCTTTAGAAAATGAACATATTCCTTCATAGTTTGTGTTTTACAATGTAAAGTGAACTAAACTCTTCTAGTATCTTACAATATATAATCTCCTCTTTCTTCTCCATTCCTCTCCCATTATAATCCACTCTAACCTTCCCTAAATACAACATCCAAATTTGAAATTAATTGTACAAAAGATGTTTCATCATAGAGTTATAGAAAGGTGTGGGCTGGAAGGGACAAAGACTACCTAGTTCCAACTCCCCTGCCCTGGGCAGGAACACCTTTTACTAGACCTGGTTGCTCAAAGCCCCATCCAACCTGGCCTTTAACACTTCCAGGGATGGGGCATTCACAACTTATCTTGACAACCTGTTCCAGTGCCTTGCCATCCTCACAATGAAGAATTTCTTCCTAACAGCCAATCTAAACCTGCCTCCTCTCAGTTTAAAGCCTTTAACTCCTAACCTCTCACTACAATCCCTTTTAAAAAGTCCCTCCTCAGCTTTCTTGTAGGCCTCCTTTAGAAAAGCTGCTGAAAGGTGTCTCCAAAATCTGAGGGTCTGTTGCGTTAAGAATAAGCAATTTGGCCAGAAAATAAACCCCCTTGCATTCCACCTGGTCCTCAGAGATCAAAGAGGCTGGGTGTGGCTAGGCTTAATCTCTGATTATAACCCATTTGGCACTAGAAGTCTTGTCATGTTCAGTAAGAACTTGTGGTATCACAGATTCACGAATTAATAATTAATCATGATTAACCAATCCAACACTTTGGGTCCAGCTGCTTCAGTGAGACCTTTGCTACCACAGGTTCACAAATACTAGTTTATTGTGGTTTATTGAAGCAACAGACACAGCTTCAGCACTGTCATTGCTGAATGCACTGGCTGCCACAGAGCTCTGATAACAACAGTACTGTGCAAACCTGGGTAATAGTAACAACCATCCTACTCAGGAGCTTAGGGAGATGGTGTTTCTCCTGGGGAGAAGGGAGAGGAAGATAGCCTGTCAGCTGTCTGTAAGGTGATTTTGGGTTTTTCTCCTAACTTAGGTGAAATTCCTACCTTCCTTATATACAACCCAACCTTATCCCCTCCTTCTCTGTTACATATAGCATGGTCAAAGAAGACAGTTTGAGTAATATGATCACACACATGGTACGGTAGCATGTACTTCATTACACTTACTAGTATTTGCAGGATATGTGTTTTAATATGTAAATTACCCTTAATCAGGACCAGAGAAAACGGCCTCAACCTGCACCATGTAAAGTTCTGATTAGACATCAGGAAGAATTTCTTCACTGAAGGGGTTGTCAAACCATGAAAAAAACTGTCCATGGAAGTGCTGGAGTCACCATCCCTGGAAGTACTCCAGAAACAGCTGGACATGGCACTTAATGCTATGGTTTAGTTGGCATGGTGGTGATCAGCCAAAGGTGGGTCTGGATGATCTTGGAGGTCTTTTCCAGCCTCAGTCATTCTATGACTATGATTCTAAATGTTGCATTTCCAGCTATGGTGCCCTTCAAAGTTCCAACCACACGACTTAGTAGGATTCTGTGCAGTTCATCCAAGCCATTTCCCATCCTGTCTCCACAGGACATTCTCCTTCAGCCAATAAATCCTTTCTTGATGTGTGTTATGCAGCTCTCCATCCTCAAAGACAACGCAGCAGGTACACAGTGTAGGCCACAGGCAGCAAGCCCTGGCCCTTGCTGGATCCTTGGCCATCATCCCACAAGGCTCCAGACCTGGGTGCAGTGCTCTGGGTGGGGTCTCACAAGCGACAAGTAGAGGGGTCTGGCTGTAACAGTATTCCATTTCTGATGGAGGTACTTCTAATACACACCAGTAATGTGTTTGCCTTTATTTCTGACTGCATCACATGGCACGCCTAAAGCTCTTCTTTACTAACTTTACTTACTTTACTTTTCTTGCATACTAAGCTTTTATTTCTCACAAGTGATTTTCAATGGATCTTTTTGTTATGAGTCACTACAGGGTCAAATTCTCCATAATCCAAGTACAAAAATTATATTTTTCTTCTAAAAATGTGGAGTAGTTTTATCACAGCATTTCTGATGGCATGAGATGCTAAGGAATTTTAGCTTGGACTGATTTACTATATTCTGAAAACTGTGTTCTCTGTGGCTTTTCCACACACAGAAAATCTTGAACAGTTGTGCCAAAAAAAAGTCTATTGCAGATCACATAATTTGTATTACTAGCTGCATATCATTCCTCTGGATATTTTTACATCTGAGTCAGCACCAAAAATATGAAGGACATTCTGAAAAATATCCAAATTAAACTAACAATGAATTAAAGGAATTTTGGAAGGATCT
Organism: Notiomystis cincta; assembly: GCA_013398075.1. Classification (NCBI taxonomy): domain Eukaryota; kingdom Metazoa; phylum Chordata; class Aves; order Passeriformes; family Notiomystidae; genus Notiomystis; species Notiomystis cincta. Next base: position 93,752 of record VZRX01010484.1, read on the forward strand.
CTTGAAGTTTAACTCTCTAAATGTGAAAACCTCACAGTAAATTCACAAAACTTTGGGTGGCCCTTATCATTCATATGTCATCCTTATTCTGTTCTTTCTGACTATTGATGAGATTCGTTAAAAAATTCATGGTCTTGCCTTGGGTGTAAGTTTTGCAAAATTCTTAACTGTAATGCAAAGAAAATTTGGGTGTATTGCTTCTTCCACACCAAGGAGCAGAACCTCTACAATTGCTTTTTTAAAACCACAGCACTGAGAGGTCACTTTGCCAAAGGATAATGACTGTAGTATTTGTCTAGGCTTCAGTTTAACAATCTTACTTTAATCAAAAAATCCTATTCCAAGGAAAATGATAGAACCTACTATTAGGCATATGAGAATATGGCAAGCATAGATGTATTTTGTAAACAGAATATGAAATTTACACATTGAAACTTTTTAAACTTTTTGCATTTCTTTTTGAACTGAAAACTGTTCTTATTTTAGTTATGTATTATAACTTCAGTTGCAGAAATTATGTGTATCCTTATACATTTACTTACCAAAATCCATCTGTACTCATCACCTTCTGTCTCTCCGTCAAATATATAAAAAAAATAATAAACCTTAGGAAGTAAAATGCAAACAGTTCCAGAAACATGCTTATGTGCAAGTGGTGTGGGTGTTAAAATCTTACTACTGGATGACTGATGATGATTTTTTCACTTCTAAAACTAGAGAGCTGGAATGGCTTTAGAATTTCCTCTCACGGAACAGCATCATGTATTTGCACTGGGGAGGCCATATCTTGAGACCTGTGTCCAGCTCTGGGCCTCACTGCAAGGACATTGAGGTGCTGCAGCTGCTGAAGGGTTTGGGGTACAAATCTTGTGAGGAGGGCCTGAGGGAGCCTGGAGGAAAGGAGGCTCAGTACTGACCTTATCACTCTCTACAGCTGCCTGAATAGAAATTGTAGCTGGGGGGTTGGTCTCTTCTCCTAGGCAAACAGTGACAGGACAAGAGGGCATCACCTCAAGCTGCATCAGGGGAGGCTCAGACTGGACATCAGTAATAATTTCTTCATGGAAAGGGTTGTTAAGCATTGGAATGGACTGCCATCCAGATGGTCACCATCCCTGGAGGTGATCAAGAAAGAACAAACTTGATTTAACTAAATTAAATAAAAATAAAAATGCATGTTGAGGGCTGTTTATTTACCTAAAGATATTTGAATTTGCCATGTTCCTCTCTCATGTTTTGTTGAATAGGCCAATTTGGGGAGGGGTATTTATTTATGTATTTATTTTTAGTGAAAGATAAGTAGTCGTCATTATGTCCTTAAGAGATATGTTAAACTGTGAGAACTGTCAAAATGATGTTTAATTATTATTGACTTGAGAATATTTTATCCTATGTTGAGGAACTTCTGACATTTAGGGTAAATTTTTGAAAGTACAGTAACGATTGCCTCTGAAACTTGTAGTGCCAGATTTAGAAAGACATGTACACAAAAATACCCACTAAGTAGAACACTGACACTGCTATGGAATGTGATGTGGAACTAGAAATTATGTACTTAGTGGCTTAATATGATGCCATGCTTTTCCTTGTAATAGCAGTAAGATTGCCATGCATATGGGCAACTGACTGGGGTTTAGAAAAATTACTTCAGCTACTGACACAGAATAATTATTTATGGAGATTAAAAACCATGGCATTGAAGAAAACAATTTATAAAACAAGCAGAATAGCCCAATAAAATCCAAAGAGTCATACTACGGTAGAGTCATACTTTAGCTTTTGTCTTCTACACCTCCATGGTTTGGTAATTCCAAGATATACTTCAAGTCATTCAGAAGCACACAAATAAATGAGAACATTTGCCTTCCTGGATATTATTATTAATTCTGAAATATAATCCATAAAATTAATGGAAAACAAAAATGTTTAATGTAAAAGTAAATTATATTCACACTGTACTTCATAGAACAGGGCCACCTCAGAATTTAAAATCAGTTTTGTAGCAAGAACTAAATAGAAATATCACCACAGTCTTCTCAGAGACAGACTAGTGATTAGCACTGAGTCCATGATATTTAAATTATACTGGGTACCGGCACTTTGCCAAAAACTATGTCAGTTGCAACACATATGTTTCATGTGTTGTATATAGCCAATAGGACAGGTGGTTATATTAGTCTCACATGAAAAATACTTAGAAGTAAAGACAATTCACTGCGTGTGTTTCCTTGAATTCCGCCTGAGGGAAAGAACAAGGAGTGCTGCACTGGCAAGCCTTTTTCAGCCCTCACCCTCAAACTCATTGACACTAATCAAGGAAGGGCAGCAAGGAGACAGATGATGAAAGATGTTCCCAGGCTCCTTCAAACTGATTTGGTTTAGAAACCACTTCAAAGGATGTGGTCAGGAGCACAGCTCTTGGCGTACATCTGTGGAGCTGCATCTGTGAGCTCTCTCCTCCTCATCTTCTCCACTCTGTCCTGGGCTGTCTGGTGAATGCTGAACTTGGCTGCATGGTTTTCACATGTATCTCTTATAGAAAAGGCACAATTAAAACTTTTTTTTTTCTAGGTATCATCATAGGAATATTCTACCTGGCATTAAATACAGCATTCAAAACACAGAGCCAGCCACTTATAGCAAATAATTTAGAACTTGTAATACTAGAAGTTCAAAGGGAATTCCCATCCATTACAACTAATGAATGGGAACCACACTCTTTTGATAAATCAGTGGGCAATATGTGGTTTTACTCCATAACCTTTCAATTGTATGTAGACTTCTCCTTTTTTAGAATCTGTCTTCTTCATTTGGAATAAAAACCCAAGTATGAATCCTCAGGACATGCAAAACAGACTAAATCTCCAGTTGCAACTTCACACTGCAGGGTCCGTTTTGCACACACTCTTTGGATCTTCATAGTCTCTGAAAGACCTGGATGCTTAAGGGTTGCAACTATTTCAAATTCAGCTGGAGCCTGATATAGCTCTTCAGTCAAATGCTAAGCATTTTTGTCGGTCTGTGGGAAGGGCTGGTCTGAGAAAATCGACAGAGACGGAAAGGAATAAATTGAGATTCATTTATAGAGTTCTATTTTGATAAAAGGCTGTAGGGATTCTATATTTCACCTTGTTTAGACTAGTTAATTTCTAGGATATGGAGATCAAAAAGTAAGGCCTTAGCGCACAGGATCACGCTCCACCTTCAGCTGCTGACAGTTTTGCCTGAGCAAGAACAGCATGTCATGGTGCACAGTAACAGCAGATATGTCTGTGAGAGCTGGTCAGATTTCTGCATGCATAGACACTAACCAGAACTGTACACACAGAGTGTTTAATTGTCGCTTTGCTGCGTGGTAACAGCTGATACCACTCAGCCCTTCCCCTCGTCTTGCTGGAAATTTCCCTCGAGTGCACAGAGTCTAATGCAATGGCCAAATACAGCCCAACTGTGTCTAACTCTGGTGTGGGTTAGTGACAATAATATTCAGGATATAAATATCTTAATTCTGGCTTAACCTTGGGCCACCAGACTGCATGACAAGTATGCAGAGAACCAAATATGTGCTTGGAGGACTGTAACTTATAGCTGCCACAGTTGACAGGCATTCCCATTCAGAAGGCCTCTAGGGATTCACACATAACTATTACACCACCCTCTGAAATATTGCTGGCAAGGACTTATTCAATTTTAAGACCCCTGATCTTTCTCAGGACAGTTGCACATCTGTTTTGGTTTTTTTTTCCCACCAGTACTTGCCGTTTTTATTGCATGGTACTTTAAACTGTCACTATTGACAGTCCTTTAAAAGCCACATATAATTTGCAGCAAAACACAGGAGCTTTGCACAGGATTAATGACTTGAAAACTGTTAATGAATTTCATTAATTATTAGCTGGAAAGCTGATATCATTGCTTGATTCCAGAAGAAAAGAGAAATCATACTTTGCTTTATAGTGAGGAAGCTAGATAGAACCAGTGAGGAAATTACTTGACTCCACAAATATCTACAGTTCCATCTGAGAAGAAATATCAGAAGTACAGAGATATTTATGAAGAAGCCTACAGAGTGTCATAACAGGACTTAGAAAAGGGATCAATTCTTTCACATCACTCATTTTAGGCACACTAATAGCTATCTCACTGCAGCTGAAAAGCTGTAGCAAGGAGGAATATTCTGCAAATGTTGGAGAGCAGGAACTTTTTTAGCTTAGAAAAAGCAGCAGATGAGATGCACTGCATGAATATGGCCAACATAAGCAAACCAAACCTTACGAATCAAACTAAATATAAATAGTACTTAAGAAATGGCACACACAGAGGGATTCTTCACAAGTACTTCTCTAATTCCAAAAACCCCATAAAGACTTGCACAAAAACATACACACTGAATGATCATTAAGAAAAAATCTCATCTGCAATGGATTTATTTGCAAACATCAGGTTTCATTGTCTGTCTTACAAATCTACACATTACTTCATCCTAATAATATCATTGTAAGGTTGCATGGTATTGGCCAAGGTTAAATAGCACTCACTTTATTTCAATCTACAAACTGAAGTCAATCAACATGCCTTGATATCACTCCTCCAAATTCTCGATAGAACTGAATAATAAAGAAGAGGTAAATCAAACCTAACTACTTTAGCCCCAGCCAGTCTGTCTCCACTCAAAGCATCCATTCAGCTGGGAAGTACATCAAAATTTATAGCGCAGACATTTACCGTGAAAGGCTTTAACACTATGAGGAATCCTATACTCGTGTCTTGAAAGCCAATGATATGACACAGAGCCTATATTTGCACTGTCCTACAGGAGTGCTCAGTAGCTGACCACAACAGCAAGGAAAAGTATTTTTTAGGCTGTGAATGTTATTTTGTCTGTGTACACTGATACTGGATTTGTTTTCCTCAAAGCTGAAAACAATGAAACATTAGAAATGGTAACAGCTCCAGCCTTTTTTTCTCTCTCCAACTCAGAGTACAGAATCCCAAAATATTGGTGTAGTTCTCCATCAAAAAGTTGGGCAACACATTCCTGTTTCTAACATCATAACTGAGTGACACAGAACAGAAAAATTCTTGCAGAGGGAACACAGAGCAAATCTATTTTCCTAGACAGTGAGAGTTCATGAAAATAATCAAGATTGCAAACATTTTTTTTTGCTGGTAACTTCATGCTTTAATTCTCAACATTACCAGTGATAATATGAAAGAGATAAGCATATGAATTACTCTTTTAATGTGAAACAATAATCATCTTGTTTGAACAAACTCTCACAGCTTCTTAGAAAGACACTTCAGTGTCTCAGAGTGTATCAGAGACAGCAGAAATATACCTCTGTTTCCTCTTTCAACCATAAGTCTAATTACATTGCATTTTCCTCGTGAGAAATATACGTGGCTAAAGAAATGCATAGGTCATCAATGTTCCACTGTGTTTTCTTTATGTTTGGACAAGTGGAAATTGGGTGGATTAGACACACACTATTTTTTTCAGGTTGGGGTTCAGATGTAGAAGGCAACTGCAGAGCTGTTGGAGTGCATCCCCTTTGCAGCATTTGTACTGCTAATAATCTGTATGACAAAGCCTGAACATTATTAAGAGGGGTATCTATCCAAGACTCTCTGTCCTCAATGAACATGCAAACAGGTAAACAACTTTACATTAATGTAGCAGGAATCTTCATGCATTCATGAGTAATCAGCTGTCCTCATTGTTAAGGCACACATCAGCACGTAACATGTTCCATATGGATTGTGTGGTTTGACCACACAGAAATACAATAGTTGTCAAAGGCCTCTGCTATCCTAGCCAAAATAGGATATTATGACTGATTATATGAAATCTTTCTGTGAGGGAGTTCTAGTTGCATTTATGTTAACTTAGCATTTCACCTGATTTTCTTCTTTATTTAAAGGTTCTCTATGTAGAAACTCTTCTTGTTTTGTTAGGACTTTTTATAACTAATTTGGTGATAATATTTATCCCTTTCATCTTCCCATTCAGAACAGTTCAGCAGTTCAAAATCTCCTTGCCTTTTTCTCTCTAAGTTCACTTCAGCAAATCTAGGAAAGAAAGTGTGCTTAGAACTTAAAAAAATGTACCAACTGGTAATGGACAGAAAGTCCATTTCAAAAGCAACTTCCCTTTCTGTCCTACTCTGAATAATTCACATTTTCCCCATTCTGATCCTTTGTCTTCCCTTGTGTTTGCTGGCCAGTGGCTATGCCTTCACTTTTCAGGAGGGCTTTTAATCTGACATGACTAATGCATATTAAGGAAAAAAACAAGTGAAAAACTGAAACACAACACCATAAGGCAAGCTATGTGAAGTCAGGCATGGCCTGAGTTGCTAACCTGGACAAGTTTATCTTTTGATGCAACTCCATTTCTTTGCTGGAGCAAGTGAGTGGGGAACTGTTTTCCATCCTGTGATAAAGCAGCCAGAGCTGAGAAAAGTAAGAATTTCTTGTCCATCAGGTATTACAAAATTGGAAGAGAATGATATTGCATGTTGTCCAAAAATGTCTTCAGAAGTTTCAACACTTCTTTGGAAAGGGAAAATTCATACCAGATTTCATTTTGAAATGAGGTTTCATTTTAGATTATTTTAAATCGAACTCCCAACAACAGAAGTAACCACAGCTCTTAAGTGCTATTCTACCAGATTTAGCAAAGCTGAAAACCCTCCTGCACTGCTGATTTCTAGGGCAACATGCAGGATAGGCGCTTCCAGGGGTGCCAACCCATTAAATTTTAGGTCACAAATCTGAGGGTGCATTACAGGTATACGTCATACAGCTGAGCAAACTGGCAAACCTCTGATAGAAATTTGTCTGGCAGCCAGTCTTGGCAGCTCTCCTTGCAGGAAGTGTTCTCAGTCTGACCCCAGATTCCCAGGTTAGTATTTTCCTGTGAGCTGATTTCATGCTAGTCAGTTCACATTTTTTAACAGAAGATCTATTTGGAAATTTCTGAGCAGTTCTAGTAAAATTTGTTACATGATATCAGGCATTATTCCCATTATTATCTCAGATTCCTCTGGTTTTGTTTTCAGTGAGTTCATTTTCATTGTAGGCAACCTATTAGATCCTGTTACCTGTCATATCCTTTAGTTCACAGTTCTTACTGAGCCTGAGTTCTGAGTCACATCCTTCATATGGCAGCTGCTTGCCTGATCTTTCCCAGCCAATGGTCTTTCTCCTCATCTAAACTAATTCTGCTGCTTCTTGAAAGTACTAACCTCCCTTCCTGTTGTGAAGAAGTTTTTGTATTTTCTAAGAAAGAAGGGTTCACATACAGCGAATTTGTTTTGCTAGAGCAGCTAGTTTTACACACACATTGTTCAAGCAATGCTAAAAAATATTAAGAGATGCCTAATTAATTAAAATTTAGCAGAAGCTGCCTACTGTGCACTGTGCTATGTAGGACCATGCTCTGAACTGACTAGCACTAATAAAAGGCTGAGACCTCCTCTGGATTCTGATAAATTATTTCTAGTTATCCACAGGTTGTCAGTGACTGACAATGGTGTGTCCTGTTTTTCCACACCAATGCAGGTTTTCTAGAAATCCTCACCTTATATCAGCAATCTTACCACATTTGAGTTAAATTTTCCAACACATGTGAAATAGCAAACATGAATTCCTGTCAGATTTGCAGTTTTTTCATATGATGCATATTTTGACTGGAAAATTTGACCTTATTCAAACTCCTTCCTACTCTGAAATATATCAAAGGCAATTTCTGTATACCTGTTATTTGTCACAGATGACCTCTGAAATGCAGTAAGATTTGCTCAAACATATGCTTTGTCAGAGCATGCATCACATATATCACTTCTGTTTTCTGAAAATATTAACTTGAAATATTTTCAAGACTATGTGTTATTCTAGAGATTGTATTTTGAAGAAATGTGTCAGCCTTCACTCTCCATGAAGAAAGCTGGCTGGCCATATGTATTCATAACACATATACAAAGCTCAAACACCTGCAACTCAGATACTTAACGTTTTTCAATAATCCCTTAGTGAATCTGATTCCATAGGGTAAAGCTGAGCTACATTGAATCCAACTTCCATATGCTGTCTGACAATGCTGCTTCAAGAGAAACTCTTCTCACATGTCTTAGATCAACACGGAGAAGCAGCTCCCTAGGAATCTGTAAGATCAGAAGAATAATTTGGTGTCACCTTGAGAGCTGTCAAGCACAAAGGATGACCAAAATAGATACAGCTCAGTTCCAGTACATTATGGCTACCATATGTGACTTAGGAAGTATATCATAACATCTCATGACAATGTCTACTGAAGCACAAGCAACAGGAACCTTTCCCACCAATATATTATTGCAACTCATTTACTGATTTCTCAGCTGCAACTGCAACTGTTGCATGTTCGCACTCCGTGAATAATCAAACTCTTGCCTATAAAAATACAGATATTAATTAAAAGTTAATCTATAGCTCATTTGCTGTTGGTGCTGGTTTTAATGCTATTATCTAATAATAGGATTTCAAATACAGGATAGAGATGATGAGTTAACTACATGTGGGAAGGTCTATGGCCAGGTCACAACCAGGGTGAAAGGTTTTGGGGCTACAGGCTGGACAGACAAAGGTCAGCCAGCAAAGGGCATGGTCACACGCAGCTCATTAGCCTCCTAGGAACCAGCCTGCAGCATCAGAAAAGGAGAAAAAGGAGAAGGGAGTTCCTAGTGAAATTCAAAAGGTAAGATGTGATCTTAAACTATAATGAAGGGTTTCTACACATTTTTTTTAATAGTTTCATACTATTCCTAAATTAAAAATATGCTTAAACAGTATTCCTATCTTACTGTGGCTTTCTATGAACTTAGTGACAAAAACCACAGAGAACTATTTTTCCATATGGATAGGAAAATACATGGGATGTTACAAGTTTCAGATCATTACTCTGAAATTTTAGTCTTCCCAAACTGGATATTTAAAGTTATGGTTAAAAAGAGAGGGGAGGTATTGTATAGCAACCACATCTTCAAGACTTGCTTTTTACTTAGGAGATTCTGCAGCTCTTCAAAGAAGCTGACTTTATTTTCACCAAAGACTAAAGGTTTTAGTGGATTGCAACTACATTTGTCTTGTAGGCTGAGTTCTGGGGGTGATTTCTTCAGAGGAGAATGGATTCAGACATTTCCTAAGAAAAGCAGATGAAGGAATTTGAAGAGACTGTACTTCCCTGCGAGAATCTGATTAATTAGCAGCAACTTGCTTTTAGTTGGTGTGTAGCACAGATCTGTAGCAAGTCGCATCATGCGATCATTGCAAGCAGGAGTCTGGTAAACGCTGTGGCATGATGGTTGTGATACATTCAGCATCTGGCAGCCTGCTTGAGCTGGCTCTGTGCACAGCTGGACAATAGGCTTATCATGCCTGTTGTTCAACCACGCCGTGCCACCAAGGAAATTACGAGGGGACACTTCGGTCAGTGCCGGAGTCGGGCATCTACCAGAAGCAGGACACATGAAGTACTCTGTAAGGACTAGAAGATAAAAGAAAAGGAGCTCCCTTCATTGAAGTCTGTGTCTTGTCTTGGCATGGGATTAAAACAGGTAGACAGAGGCACATATTGAAAATTGTTCTCAGCCATGTTGGTACAGACACAGTCCTAGAAAATATCTGCAACTGTATCTGTGAAATAGATTATAATTTTGTGGGGAATATGATTTTATTGCAATTATGCCTGGAATTAGTGCGCAAGTTATGAAAGAAAAAGCACCTCACATATACAGTCTGCACCTACCTCACAAATGCAGGTCCTTCTTACTCCCTCCTTTTGAAACTCAGACTGTTTTTCTGGCTTTAAATTACCTGTTGCTAAGCCAAGACTTTAGCAAAAACTTCAGTGGCCATCTCAAGCCATTTGCACTTGCTTCTGTAGACACATGAAACAACATCAGAGCCTATTTACAAACCAAATTTGGGCACATATATGAAAGACAAAAAGTAAGAACCAAAAGATTTTGTTATCTTGCTCAAAGACAAGGAAAGGCCATGAATTATCTGGGGCTTGGTTTGGAGCCCTCAGGCTATAGATGAGAAAATATAGTTTTCTGTCTTCAAACTGTGATCCTGGACAGAAGACTGGTACAGAAAGTTTCGCATAGTTTATGTGAAATCAAAAATGAGAGAAAAATTTTAGTCAGCAAGAAAGCCTGATCTCTGTTCTTGACTTCAAAGGCATTAAGGTCTTCTTATTTAAAGATCAGACTGTTCAGGAAACTAATTGCTCAGCCTTTAGTGACAAACTGAGAGAGATTCAATCCCACAGGAATCTTTCAAGGAACAAGAGCTGAAGAAAAGGATAAGGGAATAACTCTGGTTGGTATGGAACAAGAGCAAAGGCAAGCAGGGGAAGAAGGAAGAAGAATGAAATTGTCGTGTGGCACAGGAAAAAAGGAGCAGCATCTGCAGCGTCTGTCAGCCTTAACTGCCGTATTTATGATTATAACACCTGATCAGCAAACCATTTGATTGCAGCTGGATTGGGAAACCAGCTGCCGTTACTGCTGAGATAAGCAGCAGTATTCATGTGGTGGCATGTGGCTGAGTACTGGTGAGGTGTGTTCTGAGGCCAGTGGGCAACTGCTAGCTGTTGATAGGAAACCCGCAAAATGAGAAGTGTTGCTGCAGATACCATCATAGCTGGCACACAGGGAGTTTCCTTCTGTGCTGAGCAGCAGTGCAGTGTGAACCCTGATCACAGCAGAACACCAAAACATCTTGGGGGTTATTGCTTTAGGTTCTGAGTAGTATGCTGTCAAACAGAAAACAAAATATTAGAGGGAATGATTCAATCCAGAATTGCCCTACCTTTGGTGGATACACCTGAGGCTAGTTCCAGCTGCAGTTCTGGCTCTAAAGAGGTTTTCATCTTACACATCCAAGCCCCTGATGAAGGCATCTTTTGTAATTTTTGTTCTTGAATACCTGAAGACTGATTCCTGGGTTTCTAAGTCCCATTTCAAAGTGTCTGTTTAACTACGCTGCATGCAATTAGCATTATCATCTCAACAGCAGTAGGGAAAATTCCAGGTCAGGTAAGATACTGACTTTAACACACCACTGAACTGAGCATGGAAGAAAGTTGCTAGTTCAGGACAGAAGCACTGACAATGCAATGGCAAATATTTTTTACACTCTGTTTTGCAAGTGCCAGCTTGGAAACCCTTACACTACAGGAGGTATCTGCTCAGTTACATGGATCTGTCACCTGGAGGACAGAAGTGACTGACATCCAGCACCAGGTTAACATTTGTCCACATACAGGATGTCAAGGGGTAATGATGCCCATGCTACCTGTGCTTATCACAAGTGTCTGCAAATTGGAAGAGAAATAGTAATATGTCTTTCCCATACAGTATGGGGTTTTTTGAGGAGGTGGGCAGAAGGAGAAGGGAGCAGGACAGAGCAGCCTATAATTTAGATGAAAATTCATGATTAGGGCATGGTTTTTACTTCCTGAATTGCATCCTGAGTTGGTTACTGGAATCAACAATATAGAAGAGATTGGACAACTTGGGTCATTCTTCAAATGAAGGAACTTTATTGTACTTGCACTGTTGCTGGCACAATTCCTCCATTTTGTCAGCTAAGTCTCTTACTGTGGACTGTATAAAAGAGGAAGGCATTAGAAAAAAATATGACTCTTCATGCATTAACAGGAGGTGACCGAGGGGAGAGAAATTTTTAGGAATGTTAATAATTTATATGTGACATGAAGTGAGGAAGAACACTTTGTATTCCATTCATTTCTGCCTGAACAAGCCTCAAGTTGTCATCCCGCTCCCTGCTAAAATAAATGCTAAGCATTATTAATGACCAATGATCTTCATTCCACTGCTCAGAGTATTTGTGAAATCCAGTGTTTGGATGCATTGAGAAGTGGAGCTATATTTCTTTCCCAGAAAAAAATTCCATAGGTAACCAAAAGAAGACTCAAAATCCTACTGTTATGACAATGAAAACAAAGCTAAGGAATTTAAGTAGCTGATGAATTGTATTAATAAGTAACTGAGAGATTATAACACTATGACTGTCTGATGTGATGCATCATTCATGCTGTTTCTGCAATTCTGCATTAAAAATTACACATCAGACAAGGAATGGTAAAAAGCTGACAGTACTAAGCTACTGAAGGTTTATTAACCTTTTCCACGGAAATAAAAATTAGTGAAATATTTGGAAAGGAATATAAAGATCAGTGTTGGTGTAGAAGTATGAGAAGCAAATTGTATTTTGATGCTGGCCTTATTTTATCATTGAAGATCAATTTAAAACATCATAGCATGAAAAAAACCCAAAGAATTTGGAAGTTTCTAGTATAATTTCTTCTAGCTACTTTTCAAAAAATTTCTTGCAGTTGGGTAAATTATAGTAGTTAAAATAACTCTGTTTTTTAAGAGATAGGGAGAAAAGCAGGTGAAAGCAACATGAATAGAAAACTTAGGTCCTCTCTTGGTGAATGTATCTCTGGGCTTTGAAAACTTAAGACCTTCTTTTTTAGGCAATTAACATCCCTGGCTGATGGTTCTATTGAAAGCTCCCAAAGTGTTTCAAAGAACTTTTAATTTGAGCATTAAAATAATTAAAAATCCTTCAGCTCAAGCCACTTAGAGTTACAGCTCAAAACACCCAAGAATGCACAGACACTGACGTCTGCACTAGGGTAAATGTGGTACTTACAAAGAAACTAGCTAAGGGCTCTATACCTGGACTTCACATCGCTGAATTAGCACTGCCTCTGTCCAGGGACAGAGTAATTGATGTGCAGTTGCCTTGTGTCAACAAAGTCATGTTGCAGGATGGGTTCAATTATGTCCATGCAGTTTTAAAAGGGTGTCTCTTTTTATTTCAATCAGGAGAAAGAAGACGTGCAAATACTGGAGTCAGTTGTACTAAGGATGGAGGTGTAACAACCTACCCAGCATAGGCTCTGTGCCTTAGCTAAATATGCAAAGTTTGCTGCAACTCCCAGTTTAGATAACTTAGGCCCAGATGCCCAGAGCTGGAAGTACTTCACACTCTTAGAGGTGATGAGAACTTGTATAAGTATCTGCAATCCATGTTTTTTGTCAAGATGCATAGCCAGGTTCATCTACTTAGCCATGTAGGTCCAGCAGATTCAATCCCCAAGTATTTCATGGTGACTGAATTTGATGTAGCTGTTCTTTAATTATCTATGGATATGCAGGAAGATCAAGCTCATTTTGGACATAACCTCAGAACTGACTAATCCAGGGACTCAAGCCATTCATTGTTGCTCATTCATTTGGGAGAGTTAAATACAATACAAAGTGTGCTATTTGGTGTCTTTTTGTATGTTCTTCCACAGCAATGGGATATGTGCCAATGACTTCAGTGGGTGGGGAGTGCACCCTGAATCCCCATTTTCCAGTTCTGATTTCTTCAGTTGAATTTACAAACTTTACCTTGAAATGAGAACTCAGGTTCTCATTGACAACCCTTTTTTCCATATAATGGAGATTATATATTCTTCTATCCACCATTCAGATTAATTTGCAAAGGAAGGATATGTATCATATATGTATATATGTATCATACTTTGCAGATAATGAGAGTTGTCTTGCCTTTTACAAACAGGAGTCCAGCCACTGGACCACCCATAACTACAAAGAGATGTTTGTTATAGAACAGTTTAACTGTTCTGGGAGCAATTACTTCTGATAGCTGATGTCATATAGGACAACTACACTGATACAAAAATCATTGCATTTAGGAGGCCAAGCTACCAACAAGACCAATGGGCTCCTATTGCCAAGGGAACATCTTGCCTTCTGCATCAATTTGCTCTTCTGTTAGTGATATCAGTAAGAGCTCTGTGATGGAAGACCTTTCAAAAGCCTAGAGAGACTGACTTTCAAAAGTTATTTCAGCTAAAGTAGAAATCAATTTATTAAATGAAGTGAAAGAACTTCTTTTGGAACTTGCTGTTCACTGATGCAAAGGTTTCTGAGTAGTCTGATCCAGAAAAATAAAAAGAGATGTGTTAAATAGGAGGTCACATTTGTACCTTCTGTCTTTTAGGGTACATAAGACAAAAATGATTCCTAGTATAGTGACATAAGATGTGAAACTTCCTCACTGACTTATGTTGTGTCAAACCATGCTAATTCAACTAAAGCAAGATACTTTATTTGGACTTCATTGTGCTTCTGCAGTTTTCTACTGCAACAGTTGGATTTTGTACTAAGCATTTAGTGTTTTCTGTTTTCTATTTATGAAAAAATATCCAAATTATAATAAAGCAATGTGATGACACCAAAATTAAAACAGTGATAGAAGCAATTCTCTGGGGTTTAAGACTTCATTCCACAAAAAATTTAATGTGTTTTATCTTATTTCATTCCACAGTCTGATTCCCACCTCTCTTGATGAGCTGTGCTTCTGGCCTCTGGCCATCATTTTTTCACTGGGGATGTTTCCAAACTCACTTCAAGTCAGCACTTAAAAAGCCATCCTCTAGTTGGTTGCTTAGTACATCTTGTTTTGTCATATGTTTCTGTAGTGAATAAAACTCTGTAAACTTACAGTTACCCTGTTGCAGAAAGGAACAGGCAAAAGTCCATTTTGGTTTGAAATTGTAAATCTACATTAATTTTATTTTTTAGTGCCAGTAAATCACAGGCATTTTTCAAACAAACTTTTTAAATAAGAGCAGCTTATTTTATAAGTAGTAT
>VZRX01010484.1:108536-118930 GCA_013398075.1 Notiomystis cincta
CTATTGAAACTATTGAAGTCACATTCTTCCATCTGACAAGCTCAACATTCAATGTGTTCTGAAAACTGAACATATTTTGTAGCAGCCTTCTCCTACAGACTGAAAATGGAAACTCCTGATGATGGGATCAAAGCCAAATGAGAAAAAAAAAATCCAAACAGAGAAGTATCTACTTAAGAAGCAGTAGTAAATCTGAGGCAGAAATACAGCTAGCAGTGGACTAAGAGGTACAGTGCTCTGCAGTGGGAGCTGAGATTTAGTGTCCTTCCATTTAGTTTGAAAGACATCCTGACCTTTGAAGACAGGGTAAGGTGTGTTGAACAATCCAGATTAGAGCCAACATCTACCCCTTATAAAGATGCAGCTCTCTATGCAGAAATCCTGAGTGAACATTCATGGGATTTACATTCTCCTCCATGTCCTGAAACCTGCCTGGCCTGCAGCCTACACAGTGGGGCACATATATATGTAGTTCATCAGTCTCCCAGGTCCAGAGGCTTCATTCTGCCTCACCTATTGCCATGCAACAGGATCACAAAGATCTGATACAACAGAAAATATAAACATATTTAGAATCAAATCAAGCTGAGTACACCAATAAGTTGACATTTCTGGCTTAGAACAGGCAAAATGCAACCAAACAAAAATCCCAGCCCTGGCACAAATTTGCTACCAAAAAAAGTCTTCTATGAGAGGAAGAGAGGACCTCTTTTGTCTAACATTAGTGCATTAAAAACATATGGTTATCACTCAGTGATTATTGTATCTGCAATTTGACCTCTTTTTTTTTCATTTCCAAAGCCACAAACAGACTTAAAAGACTGAAGTAGTTGTGGGATAGCAATTAGAAGATGAAGTATATAGCACTCCCTAAATGACAGTTCTTGTTCCTTGGTTGAAAGACCTGCAGAGATTTAATTGTACGTGTTTGACTGGGATTGGATAAAGGAATTTCTTCTATTTCTCTTTTACTGATATACTCTTAAACCCAGATGTAGGGCCAGGAAAGTTACATGACTCCCTATCTGAAAGTCGTAAAATTCTTTGGAGAAGTTGAATTTTAGTGTTGGAATTTTCTTGCTTATGTGGCTCTAGGAGCATCTGCCAATGGGATTCCAAGTGGTATTTGCTAAAATGCAGAGTACTGCATGCTGTGAACAGGAAAAGTGTTTTACACATGTATGCCAGTGGGTGGATGAACTGTTTAAAGTCAACAAGAGATGATAAGAAAGGGTATATATCTGTGCATGCCTACAGTTAATGTTCACAAATACCCTTCTAAGTGTTTCAGATGAGAGTACTTTAATTTATTTATAAACTTCATGTGCTCTGGAATTTTATTAGTCTGCATTCCACTCCCAGGAACAAGTTCCAAAGAGCTCCAGGAGTACAGAAAAACATGAAGGAGACTGCTGCCTTGGGCTGACTATAGAGGCTATGAAGTCATGCCACTGAATGTGTGGTGTTACCCTCTGAAAGAGGATATGGTGTCAAGTACAGGAGAGAGCTGTTCACTTTGCAGTTAGAGGCACAATGCAGAGAAGTGTATATGAGAGAAAGGACCAAGCAGTTGTTAAAACTAGGGTCTGAATAAGAGAGGTACAAGTCACAAAAGTCAGGTAGCAAAAGTGAGTGCTAAAATCATTAAGTGGCATCTGTGGCCGTTTGCCGTATGGAGTGAGCCCAATCCCAGTTAATAACCTCAACGTTCTGGCTGCTGCCTCTCTCACCTGCACACAGAAATCCACCCAGCAATTCGAGGACAAAACATTACATTTTTCTTGTACTTTCAAGACCTATTGGAAATATAAAAATTTTTTTAAAAAAAACAACAATCTCCCTTTTGCCACATTTCCATGCCTGAGTTTTTCTCTGAGACAACTGTAAAATTTCCATACCTGCATTTATTTCTTTGTATATAGTCAAAAGAATACAATGGTAGAATTCCTTATCCAACAAAGAAAAAATAACTATTATTCTTTTTGCTTAGCTCAAATTCTCAGGCCAAAGCATTATTTTTTTATCATATCTGAAGGAGAAATGATGTTTAAAAGAACAATCTATAAGCCCATACTTACCATTCTTCTGGAGCTATTTATCTCAAAATGTCATTCTTCCTTATCTAACTACAAATGTTTCATTCTGAAACTCTCCTTAAGCCAAAGAACTTGAGTTCAAGAAATCTGGATGGTTAGCTATTAATCAAGGATACCTGCCATTTCAAGAACTCTCTGTGAGAACTCTGGCACTCAACAGGTGGAAAGGCTATTGAAATGCCACTGAGACTTCAGTGGCCCAATAACCACTATATGGAGCAACAGTACTGGAAAGAAGAGGAGTAGATTTTGCTTTTTAAGATAATATCTGCCTGCAGAATGCTGTTTGGCTTTTGTTTATCACATGTATTAAGCATCCAGAAACTTGGCAGGATTTATAATAACTTCTCTTGGCATTTGGTGGCTTCAAAGTGAATTCACATTAATTTGTTGTCCATTCTGAATAGCTGTCAGTTCTTGGATACAGTTCCATCTTTTGTACATACTTGACAGGAGGATGCCTATAATTCATAAGTAAAAGGTACACTAAAAAAAGTGAAATGAATCACCTATATTGGAAATGTTACACCCAGCACAGAATTCAGATCTGTACAGTTCCATGTTATTAGTAAAAACTGGTCTTGAATTTACTCAGATGCAAACATATCAAATATCAATTCATCAGACACCTATTTCTGGCAAGGGAGTACAAACCCTGAACTAGGATTTGTACTGAGGAAAGAAGAAAGTGCATCTCCACATCGACAAATTAACTTGTTGGCAATAGAGTGACATTGATCCAAGAAGAGATAGAGACCATTTTCTTTCCTGCATTTTACTTTCTGATTAATGAATTTCTGACAGAAAATTAGATAGCACTTTAATTTGAATTAATTGTATTTTTGCTTTTTCATCAAAGAAAACTGTAGGATCACAGGGAAGTTGTAATCAATGTAATCAATGAAAAGGAAATAAGAAAGGGATCTCAAGAGATTATGAGTCCAGTATTTTGCTTCAAAGTAGAAGAAACATGACTTCATTGTTCTATTCTGTTCTTTTCATCTGTTCATGACAGATGTTTGTTATTCATGTTCAATAAAAAGTATGGTGGGAGTTAATGGAGAATAGCAGAAAGAAATGCTCTTCTCAGATGCTCTCTAAGAACTGAATTACATGATGAACTCCACTACAAATTCCTGTCTTTGGAGATAACTATGTAGTAAAACATGAACCTCGTGTTAATCAATTAACACGATTGTTAATTGTCCTGTCATGCTTCTTTGGTTCATTCTTTCCCCATTCAAAAGTATTCATTAATGAAGATGACCCTGTTTGTCCATTTCTTTGCACTTTTCCTAGCAAAGTTTATGTCACATTCACCCTACAGATGTCTACAGATATTGACAGACAGAAAAAACAATTAAGTTCAAAGGGGAAGAAGTCACAGGGTCCCTTTTTTTGAATCTATTTGTGGAGAGAAGAGGAAGGAAATATTAATTTTATGTAGTTATTGCTACACCCAGCTTGACATCTTGCTTTGTTGTTGATGTGTTACTGTCTCTAGGAAAACTTCACTCACTGTGCAGTGTTTTGGGTCTTCTGGTCCTTCTCCCTGGAATGAGAAGATGCAGATTTCCTCCAGTGTTTTCTGCACCTTACATTGTTTAAGTGCTGTAAGTTCATCATTATGCAAAAAACCAAAAAGCACCATGACCTCTGAAAGCCTTTTGAAGCCTTCTTAAGTTAGCTATGCACATGCAAAGATCTAAAACCAATTAAAAACTGGTTTCCTTCAGTAGAAAGCTAATTCTCATCTGTGCTGTGCTCCCTACAGAATCAAAAAAAAAAAAAATTGCACTCAATTCTTCTTCTTCTAAATGGCTGATTATATAAATCCTTGATTTTTTTTTATACATCCGAAAGTCCACAACCATGTTTGTGGCTTGCTATCCAAAATGCAGTACTGTAGAAATCAAATAGCTCACCACATACAAAAATAAATAGTAAATATTATAATAAAACCAAGCATGTCATAATAAGGCCCCCTTGTCATATGACCAGACCAACAGACACCTTGCTAAGCTGCCTGTTTTTTGGAAATACAATACTTTCCATGAACTTTATTTCACCTGTGTTAACATTATTGACGTCAAATAGCTGACAAATGAGCTAATAAGGCACACTTAACTGAGTTCTTTTAAAAATATCAAGAATATTGAAGCAAAGCTAACAATAAATATCTAAAAATCTTAAAATTATATGTTCTGCCTCCCTTTCCTTCAGAAAGAACTGTATTTAAACAGGAAAAGTTTTGTGATGTTTTCCTCTGAAATATAAAATACTATTTAAATCCTTCAGACAAAAGATAATTGATTGCATGTTGCACATTTAAAATGATACTGTTTGGAGAACTGCTCCTACTCTCAGTAAGAGCAAAACCTCTCTACTTCTCTAGCATTCAGTGAAGCAGTAATAAAACTTCCAATGTGATATATGATGCATGTCCAGCTATCACATTTGTGTTAGTATATCTATACATAGCATACTACCAGCAGTTTAACACTGTTCCAACCTACTGTGAGTCTCAATGAAGCCGTTTGTTTTCAGTCTATGACTAAAAAGTTGGTATAAAAGCCAATAGAATCAGCTTAGATTTGATGAGACCCTGGCCCAAAATTTCTTAGTCTTAGCTATTCTGGTAAAAAAATCTATTCTAACAAATAAGTAGACTGAAAAAAAATCCTTTCACATGGCTAAATTTAATCAGAAGCATAAATAATGTGCGTTAGCTCCTCAGCCAAAGATGCATCATTAATGACATGACAGATTAAAGACAAAGATACCACAAAATGTTTTTAAATAATCCAGTCTCCTAATACTGACCCAGCATATTTACTTTCTGTCAATTTTTGTGCAGAGGCAAGTGTGTAATTATTGACGGCCCAAGCCAATATTAATTTTTAAAACTCTCTTTCTTCCTGCAGTGCACAGCCTCACAAAATGGTATCAGACCTCTGGAAAATAGGATAAATGAGAGCATACTTAGGGGATGATAAAATTCTCTTCACAAAATTGTGTAGGAGTTCAGCAACTGTATATTGCTGAGAGTAGACAAACCAAGGGACCACCTTTCTAAAGGCATTTTTAGCTTGTCTTTCTTTGAATAAATGTGATTCACACTGTATCTGTCCATCTGTAGGATAATGCCCAAAGATGATCTGTGCTTGATGTGCAAATGCTAGGTCTATCATTTGCATGCACAAGTGATATGCAGGGACCCATTTGCACTTACATATGTAGAAGATGACATTTGAAAAACTGGCTTCAAGAATCATTCCTTCTGTGAATGTTATGCAGCCATCTGTACAAAAGTAACAACCAAATACTTTGCCATCAGCAGAGTATTGGCCTTTCAGATATGACTGGTTGAGAGGGGTTTTTTTGTGTAAGCTTCATTTCAACAGAAAATTGTTTTTTCAACTATTTTTTAAACACAATGTTGGTTTTCAGCTGAATTCTTTCTACTGTCAACGTTGCAAAATTTGATTGATCTGATATATGCTAATGTTCATGTCCTGTGACTTCAGTTTTCTCCATAGTACTGTGATCAGGGATTCTTGTAATATGTCCTAGCAGCTCATTGAGAGAAGTGAGAATGCTTGAGGGTCTGTAACTTATGATAGGACCTCCATAGCATTTGGAAAAAAATACCACACCATGTTTCTTTTTCTTACTCCACTTCAGAAAGCATAAAAAATTCAGCAAGGAAAACATATTCTCCCATCCATCCAGTGAATCTGAAAATCTAAACTTGCCACATAGTGGTACATCATTCTTCCAGGTGGGAACTGTCCCAGGACAAAGGTCCTATTCAGAGAAAGTCTTGTGACAAATTGTCAAAAAGATTTTTTTTCTGTTAAGATCAATGTTAAGTCAGCTGCTCAAATCAGGTGCGAACTGGTCAGCACTGTTTTCAGTGAAGCCCGTTGCCACTTGATCAATGGAGTGGATGGACAAAGTACACAATGAGGGAGGCATGAAGGGCAAGACCTCAGATGATGAGAAGCACATATGGAATCCATGGGTCATGCACTATACAAAATGCTCAGTATGCTAAATCTATCAGGGGCCACGCTATTGAGACGCTACAGTATACCCGGCTACAAACATTGAAATGCACATGCTGCATGTTAGATTACATCTGACCCAAATAACCTAAAAACAGGTGGTAGCCAATGGGAGAACCTGCAAAAGAGTCATGAAAACAAGCATGTGGCAGTTTTCCAAAATCTGCTGAAATAGCATACATGCCAGGACACGTGTTCTGCCTTCACACATTGTGCCAGAGAAGTTCATTTAAAAAGTGGAAGTGACTCGTATTCATTATATTACTCTATGTGAATACCATGTTGTCCTTCCTCACTGTTCATGTGTGCACAAGTATACACAGATCAGAGACATGGATAGGATGTTTTCAATGAAGTCTTTGAATCTTTTGCCGGGAAAAAGAAAAGGCTTTTAAATTTTCCCTATATATTTAGAAATGATTTTGCTCTCAGCTGTAAATACTGCTATCTATTGAACCAACCAGAATTTTATCCATGAATCGGAAAAAAAACCTCAACAGAACACCAACCTATTCAACCTAAGGAAATGTTCCTGCAAAATGACAGCTTTCAGAAAGAAATGTTGCATTAGACTTTACTTGAAAAACCTCTAAGGAGAGCTAAAGTCCTCTTGGGGGAACAATGTCTATGCTCTCTTTATGAGCAGGTATTTGACATTTGCCAGTTTTTCTCCCTTCTTTCCTTCACACCTTGCCTGGTTCTTTACAGAGAACAATGAAGCAATCTTGTCCCATTTTACCCATCCTACTTTCACAGCATTTGATACTCTTTCTGATCTGGTGAATTATTGCATTTGATGCAAGACAACAACAAACTAGGATCAAGAAGCCAGTGGACCTGAGATTTTCTTCTGTATATACTTGAAAAATGTATTTTGGTACATTTGGTCCTCAACTAGCAGTACTAGAAACTATTTAGCAGTACTTTTTTTTTGCTACCAAAAACCCTTCTAAGTCAGATTTTAGTGATAAAGGACATCAGACAGGTGACAGCTTCTATGAAGTATATGTTTGAAATAATTCCTCGCTCTTCAGGCTGGCATCCATTTCCATAGAAACAGAGGTGGAAATGGACCATTAGCATCAATGAGCTAATTAAACTGCTAATGGTCAAATTTTATCACTNCAGGGATATTTAGTTACTAATCATATGTTCTGTGATATCTTGTTTTACCAGTGCAGATTACCCTCAAAGACACAAAATAAGGAAGTCCAAATCATCTTTTTCTATGTAATTGTAAAATGCTGAGCTGTAAGAACGCTAGACTAAAGGTCTCTTGGCATTAGTGTTTAACAGCATGGTACAGATACTAAACCTCGCATTTCTTTTATTGTGGTGAAGCTTCTTTTCCATTAATGACATTGGTCCAGCTTTCTAAGCATGAGAAGCTTCCTTTGTGGGAAATCAGGGCAATCAAAACCAGTTTTTCAGTGGCTGCTTTCAAGCCTAAGTGTGCATGTGCTTTATTCGCACATTACATGAACCACAATATTCAACTGTAATTTTTTGCTCTTCTGTCTTTATATGCAGTTGAAAATCTATCTGTCATTTCTTTCTAGAGCCACTGCACAAGACTTTAAAGGCATCATCTAGGAGTCTGTGATGCAAAATCATCCTTCTCTTTGAAGATAGAGCAGCAGCATTTCTTCACAG
This sequence comes from Notiomystis cincta, assembly GCA_013398075.1. Classification (NCBI taxonomy): domain Eukaryota; kingdom Metazoa; phylum Chordata; class Aves; order Passeriformes; family Notiomystidae; genus Notiomystis; species Notiomystis cincta. Next base: position 116,353 of record VZRX01010484.1, read on the forward strand.
CAGCATGGAAACCTAGGGCTCAGTAGCTTCTCCTCTCTTTGGATCAATTTCACTCCCCTCGCAGATGGTTAAAGGATGAAAATTACATGCTTAGTATTTTTTTTTCAGGAATTCTGCCTGATTTCTACAGTGCATTGATATAAAGGTCAAATTCCATCAGCTTCTGCCAGAGAATTCTCTGAATTTTGTTCTTTTCTTTCCAGAACACCCAATTAAGCAGTACACTTGCCTTAAAAATGTTTCATCTTCTGGGGGTTTTGTTAATTTATTTTCCTCCAAAAGAAAAGTTACCTTTGTAAGCCTTTTGTTGATTTCTTTATTTAGCTCCATTATTTCAGCATTTAGTCTTCAGCAATGGGTTGAGTCCTTTCTTTCATTCTCCAAAGCTCTCAGGAGCGAAAAAGAACATCATGTTCCTGTGGACTGCCCAGGACACATGCTGCACAGCTGTGCCAAATTTGCAGCTGACCAATTGGCCTATGCTGCAAGAAGAGTCATTTTCAAAATTTACAATCGTTTATTTTAATGCGTGCCAGATAGGCCGATTCACTGTGAGAATTCTTTGATTTTATTGACGCTTAGAGACTCATCCAGTTCCCAGTGAAGTCAATGGGTGTCCTTCCAGTCCTTATAGCAGGACTTGGATGAATGTCTAAGCAGGCAGCACTGTTTCCTGTCACCTATTTTGCTCACTGAGACATACAAAGGATCACCAACCCCCATTCTTTACCATCTTAAAATGGCATTTATCCTGAAATTTGAAAGAATTGCATGATCTTTAAAGGTAGCTAGCAAATTAAAGAGAGGAACTGATTTAAACTGACGAATTCCCCAATGATAATCCTCTCTTGGAAAGAATAAAAATGACATTATTTTATTTGTTGGTTTGTTGGTTTTTTTTTCAAAAATAATGCCCCTTTTAGAGTCCTAAAGCCCTGCTCAACTGAGTATGGTGGCTTGTCTGCATAAAGGAAGTGCACAAACAAGGAAATATTAGGCATCTAATCTAAAATACAATTATGTGATTTCACTAGCAGAGTTTTTAAAAGAGTGGAAGCAGGCATAACTCAACCATAAAATGTTTTGATTAGCATTTTATGTCTGAAACTATTTCAGACTGAATATTTCAGTTTACAGTGCATATAAACAGACTTATGAAAACTAGAATTTACAGAGATGAAATCATAATCTGGAAGACTCCAAACCCAGATGACATTTGAGTCTGAAGCCAATAATAGCATCTCCTCTGCAGTGTAAAATGAACAGGGCAGCAGCAATGTTCACATACTTACTTGTATGTTAATTTACAAGCATAAAAAGCATGTATGCTGTACCTGCTCTGACGCCATTTTCTGGTGCATGCAAAAAAGAAAGAACAACTGGACTGTCCAGGGCTTTTTTGCACCAACCTAGAAAGTTATTGGAATAAAACTCCTTCTAACAAAAAGAAAGAAAGTTGCCTATTGTAAGCACAAAGGTATGTGGCTTGTCAGAAGTACATCTACTTTAATGTGACATATCAAGAAAAGTGTTTAGCAGAGATGTCTACAGGAATGTAAATGCTACCCTTCACAGAAGAGTGGGAGAACCACTTACAGTGTTATTACTCGAGGCACTTGAGAATAGCTATATGAAACAATTTGGGTATGAAGAGCATCAACTAGAAGTATAATGGGGCATTTCCATTCCCACTTTCACTGTAATCTAACATAATTTAAAATGCATTGTTTGAAAAAGGTACAAAGCATTTTTCTACATTTCTGTAAAACAAGTGAAATTCTATGAAATCAGTAAAGGGAAACACTAAATTTAAAGCCAAAAAAAATTATAGAAGTAATCATGTTAGACTGCAAGAAGAAAGGTAGAACAGACCTTCCCCCAAAAACACAAGAAGGGGAGAATAAAAATCTATGCCACTGCAAATGTTAAAAGTTTATCATTTTCTTACTAAAATGGTTTTAATTTCCAGTTGCATTGTTTTCCAAAGAGAAAACAAAGGCAGTCATAGAGAACTGACAAGATCATGTGTGACAGATTGACCCTGGCAGGATGTCAGGTGCCACTCTACCACTCCTCTCCACAACTGGAAAGGGGAGAGAAAATACAACAAAAGGCTTATAAGATAAGAACAGGGAGAGATCACAAATAGATTACTGTCAAAGGCAAAACAGTTTTGATTTGGGGAAATGAACTGAATTTATTACCAATCAAAATCACAGCATAATAATAAGAAGAAAATATTAAAAACATCTTTCCCTTCCTGCTTCCTGGGATCTACCTCCTCCCTGGGATCTACCTCCTCCCCTCCAGTGGTGCAGGGNCTCTGCTGCAGTGGCACAGGGAGATGAGAAATGGGGGTTATGGTCAGTTCGTATAATGTTGTTCCTGATGCTTCTCAGGGAGAGAAGTCCTTCCCCTGCTCCTGCATGGGGTTCCTCCACAGGAGACAGTTCTCCACAAACTTCTCCAGTGTGAGTCATTCCCAGAGGCGGCAGGTCTTCATGATGGTGCAGTCTTTCAAGAACTGCCTGCTCCAGTGTTTGTGCCCCACAGGGTCACAGCTCCTACCAGCAAACCT
>VZRX01010485.1:0-13886 GCA_013398075.1 Notiomystis cincta
TTATAAATATGGATTTTTTTTTTTAAGCAAATGGAAAAGCACATTTATTCTAAACAAGGGACAAAAGAGATTTCCTGTTTCAGATTCTTACGCTGTCTGTAGGGGTTTCAAGATCTTGAAAGAACTGTTGTTAAATAATTCAAAGTGGTCAAACAAGACCAAATTGGTAGAACAATCCATATTCTGCCCTCAGCTAAAACTCTGCCTTCTGACTTAAGTTAATACAGTTACTCAAATAACAGTGAGAATGAATCTGATTAATTCTGTTCATGTTCATATGCTACGAGGATAAAAGAATGAAAACTTAGACTTTCAAAATTACATCTCTGCATCCTTAATGTCAGTTTTGTGACATTCTCTCCTATTATACCACCAGCCACGCAGGACCAATGGTGTAAAGATTTTATCTCCTTGATTCATGTTGTAAAGATAGGAAACTGCATCATTAGGTTTTGTTTTGACAACTAGGTGAAAGGACTGAAGTGAATTCTGCATAAAAGTGGTCCCTTTCATCCTTGAGTAACAGAGATAAACCTAAGAAGATTTATGGAAGTATGTATGTGCATTATTTTACATACACTCTGAAAGAGTTGATCTGATGCAGGACAAAGACAGTGCTGTAGAGTGCAGGTGCTTCCCCACTTCCTAGGCTTTTTTTCTTCCCAAATTTCATGTTAAATCCCTAACATGAAATGTAGGCTCTGAGGCAGCATTTCTGAGGAGACAATATACTTTTAATATAGTTATTATGCTGTCTGGGTGAGAGAATGTTTCTTGGCAAATGCAAAGAAAGCCATTTATGCAGAAAAAGCATTCTGGCTCCCAAAGACATTGAAACAGGATGTCCAAAGTTCTGGCTGTTCTTACCACCTATGGGAAAGGAACAGTGCCAACAACAGGATGGGAATCTGTCTTTATAAAATTTGCAACAGCAAAAAGGCTTAGTGCTTCTAATTATTGAGATTTTTATAAAGTTTTGACAACTTTTTGAATAAACCAATGGCTGGCATGTCTGCAGAAGACCTTCAGAATAAAAAAAAAGGTCAAAATTATCCAAATAATTAACATCACATATGATAAAGGTTTAACACAAAATTATTCCTCTGAGCTGTACATCCTAAAGAGTTAATACATGATGTAGGTATCACACAGCAGTATTATCTACACAGAGAACTAAAACTAAACTTGCATGCAAACTCAGATGTGGTAAATATGTACATATAGATGTACAAAAGAAAGAGTTAAGATATCTGAAAATACATCCCTACACAATAAAATAAAAAGATAGACCACATCAATATGCTGAAAGTCATGCATGCTTGCTCTGTATATTAGACCACACTGGCCTATAATGAAATATAGTATGCAGATCCTTGAGCTCATGTCATGTCCCACTGATGTAAAAGCTGAAATATATTTATCTGTTTATACTGTAAGTCTTCTGGGCAGGGCATATGTTTGTACAGCACTTGGCAAAATAAAGTTCTGGATTGTGATTGCAGTCCATATGCACTATAACACTAAAAGCAATACAACTAATTACATGTGCATGTACACTCATGTTTTCAAAGCAGGAATATTTAGTCTAACAACTCCCTAGCACCAATGAGTAAAGGTAGGGAATGATGTACCTATGGTGTACTTTACTTGAAAACATCCAACTGTTTTCATGCAAACAGAGAAAGAAGCCACAAAAAAGCAAAACTCTAGATTAGAGCTTGAGCAGGTGCAGCTCTGGGGTCCCCAAAGCAAGTACATGGATCAGCTGGAGGAAATCCAGAGGAGGGCCATGAATGTGATCAGAGGGCTGGAGAACCTCTCCTGTGGAGACAGGCTGAGAGAGCTGGGGTTGTTCAGCCTGGAGAAAAGGCAGCTCCAGGGAGACTGTAAAGCACCTTCCAGTGCCTAAAGGATTGAAATCTACCAGTGAATATCCCTAGAACCTGACATGAATCACCACCACCAGCACTGCCACTCCCAACCTTCAGAAAGCTTGTTTCAGCTTCCCCCAATGAATGGTTTTAGCACTGCAAGATTTTAAATATATAAGTTTCTATTCCTCTGTTTTTGCTTTCTGGCTATCAGCACTTTATATTAAAGCACTCAAGCTTATCTTTGCAACAAAAACATCCAAAAATATCATTGTTTTAATGGAAAATTACATTTATGTGTAACTGATGCTACAAATAGCATCCTTCAGAAAACCATCTAATATTATTAACTACCATTTTTCTGATAGGTTTTTTTTTCATGCTTAAGACATAGATGAACAGCCTTCCTATAAAATCTCATTCCCCTCTTCCAAAGTTCTCTAAAGCAGATCTAGAATAGTATGTTTATGGAATTAGCTGACTACCTACAGTATGCAGTCACAAATCTTAAATTCCACCTAAGTCCTAGAACCTTGTGTTTGCTATTGCTGAAGTGGCTCCTACAGCAGAAAACCAGGCAGTAGGAAATTAAAAGTACAGGAATCTAGATGTAGACTTTGTATTTAATCCATATTTTCAGAAGTTTTATTCACACTTATTTGAAATCACTGAGGACATCTACAGATAGTTTTTATAACAGCAGTTTTAGAGGCTACTCTCTGTTGTTCTTTCTTCTTTCTTGATTTCATGCATCACACCCTGTTGTGAATTGGAGCATAACCAATCTGAAGGGGGAAACTGTCTTTTAATCACAGTTGGTATCTCCAAATTAAATTTTCACATTCAGTCATAGTATTCCAGTTTCTGTGTCTCTGTTGCTGAAAAAAATAGCAGCATACCATAGTACAGATGATTTCAAAGTGCAGTCAGATACTCCTGCTACAACATAAAGAGAAGGAGTAAACACTGGTACTATATGTTGCAGAAAGCCAAAGAACCAATATCATATGTCACCTAGAGGTTTTAGTGAGATTGAAAAGTAACAGAGAAAATACAGAGAAAGTAATACTCAAGATGGTTGCCCAGATCAAGTCTGCTTTTTGATCTGTGACTTCATGTTAATTCATTTTCTAAATTCTTTTTCATCTTCCGTTTTGTTACCTCTTCTGATTGTCTCTGCACTGTCAGAATTTGCTGTGAACCAGCTACTCAGGAGCAAAATTAAATGGTTAAATTTCTGATTTTTTGTGATGGAAGTACACATATTTTAGGTTATTTCACTAGAAAGTGTATTCAATCATATTCATGTATCTATCATTGCCAATTTATTCAAGTTTTTGTTTGGTTTGATTAAGAAAAGCCTTCAAAGTGATGGCCATTAGAATAACTGTGGATAAGTTACACACATACAGATTTTAATACTTCTGTTTCTGAATGTGTTTTTGTCTGATATGTATGTGCATGTCTGTGTATCAATGTATGCACATACATTTATATATATTGAAGAGTGCCCATTCTATTAGTATTAAAAAACACATATGTAAGAATGTATGTTTGTAACACATTCCTTCCTGAGGAAAATAAAACTAGGTTTGAGTAAGAAATAAATCTAAAACCTAAACCTTTTAAAATACAGGTTTTAGACTGGAAACCCAGCCAGACCTACAACTACACTGGCACTCACAGGCACAAGCTGCACATACTGTAATACAGCAATAGCTTCTGTGCTTTATTCCTCCAGGTTTTCAGGTTTCCATGGAAATGAGTGGGAATCCCAACACAGGGGAAAAATAACTAGGCTATCCAACTCACACCATGGTGCTGGATGTCTGAACAGCTGATACATGAGGCAGTCATCACAAGAAAAAAAAAATACACAGAATACAATACTACACATAACACTGGAGCCAAAAAAACCCAGCCACGACTGCACCTCCAAAGAACACATATAAACTACTCCTGTAGTAGACACATAGAACTCTGCAACAATAAGGTTTTATACAATTTTGAAGCTGCCCAGGATATGAATACAGGTACTGAAACTAATTAGTTGACCAAGTAATAGCTATTTAAAGTAGAGCCTAATTTTTCTACTATTGACTCCACTATATAGATGGTGAATTAAAAAAAAAAAAAAGGAAAAAAAAGTGTAGTTTTAAAATTCTATTAATACTAATATCCAAAGACCTATCAACTGCTGTGCAAGCCTTGGTTTCATAAATGACAGATCATTTACAGAGAACTCCCAGTGTAGCAACACAATGCCTGTATTTGGATGTTGAGGATTCCTGCCAGTTCTTTTGCTTTTTCCCAAAAAGTTACTGGGTCATGTGGTTCTTCCTTATTTGCTGTTGTATCTAAGATTCATGTTATTGTTGGTATGAACACATAAACACCTTTTTTTTTGGTTCATAAACTACTGAAAAACAGAACCAGCACAGTCATTAAATTTCCTCAGATGAAAGGGAGAAAAACAAAAAAACTTTAACTTGGCAACAAGTCTGTGCTATTATATTTGTTGATTTCACTGCAATTTGGTCAGGCTCACTGCTGGACTTGGCACACTATTTTTTTCTGATCAGATACACAATGTTTGAGGTGTTTGAAAAGTGTTTGGACTACTTTTCAATGGGATGTCTTGGAGTATACAGAACAATATGCTAAGCCAAGAGACTGCAGAGAGTTGTATCTCCTGTTCCTTATTAGGTTTGTTGGCCACATGGCAGGAAACAGCAAATTATGAACAGGTCCAAATGATATAGTCTATTAAGAAACAAACAAATCTTTCAGACTGAGAGAAGAGAAAGAAAAAGAGATGGTGGTTAAGGAGTTGCCAGAAAGAGAAGGACAAACCTCCTCCATTACATTCTCCATGAGGAAGAATACAACACAGAAGTATCCAATGTCAGTAGTGACTGAGTACAAGACCTAGAAAAGTTTCTAACTTGTCTATCAAAAGATGAAAAAGGCGTAGCCTGAGCTGTAGATTGGCTCACCAAGCTTTTGGAGACACAGCCTCCCCAGCAGAACAAAACAGAACTGTGCCTCACTGCATTTGCACAATCATCCTTCACCCAGGTGTAGATTTCCTTCCTAGAGGTCATAAGAGAACAAAAGATTTCCAAGTAACCATTGTCAACAGTATTCCTAAAAACTTAACCAACAGGCTAAACATATTATCTTCTCAAAGTGATTCAGTTACTGGTAAGCCATTCTCAAGCAAGAAACAAGAGGTAGCAAGTTATCTTACTTGTGCCTCTATGAAATGTGGTTACCAATTTGCACATCCATATGAAACACATTATTCAGTGTGTCAAGAACATCCTACTGAGCTTTGAGCTTCTTCTGACCAATACTGGTGTCTTACTAACATTTTACTGGAGAATGGATTCATGATTTACTGATGGCTCAGCCAAATCTACTGAATTTTGTTTACCTTTGGGGCACATGATACTTGCATATGACCAGGACACAGCACCTCTGAAACGAGAGGGGAGAGAAGACTGGGACAGGAAGGCCAGGATCTTTTCCTGAATGAGATAAATTAGCAGTGAAACAGGTTTAAGAAGCCCATTTCCCGATCTAACCTTTCATTTCTATGCCTGTAAGGCATTTTGACAAATAGCAATTTTTGTTGCTAGGCTGTAAACCCAGTCACTGAAACTATTTCTCTTTTGGTAGATTATTTTGGTTTTCAGATAAGCACCACTTAGCTCTATTACCATAACTAAGGGGATGACAACCTGGAGCACAGGGACAGAAATAAGTAGCCAGGAACAGCTATGCACAAATACTCCCCTAAATTGCTTCAGTGCTGAAAAATGTACTGCCACAGCTTATCTGAGGGGCACAAGTATATTTTAGAGGTGGAGAACATTTCTTTCCACACAGGCTGACACAAATATAAAGTTCCTGAATTAGAAGTGGTTTACCTTGAAGATGCCATTGAGAAAGAACAAAATGAAACAGGGAATCTCTCAGCCCTCACACAAGTGGATGCCCTAAGAAATATCTGCAGATACATGCTGCTACAAAAGAGCATCTACAATTCCCACCTAAGGTTCACCAGAATTACTACTGGCTGCTTTGCCACATTCTGGTGCTCCTTTATCCACAGCAATCTCCCAAAACTAAGTGCTCTCCAGCACCCTTAATTATCTGGATTAAAGTCTAAACATGGTCTAATTCTATCTCAAACTGATTAGAGGGCTGGAATATCTCTCCTATGAAGACAAGCTGAGAGAGTTGGGGTGGTTGGGCCTGCAGAAGAAAAGGCTCCAGGGAGGCCTTCTAGTACCTAAAAGGGGCTTATAAGAAAGAGAGAGACATGAGAGAACTCTGGAGTTAAAGCAAGTGGCGTAAGACTGAGTCATTTTGGAGCTGAGATGGGACTGGAAGGAGTGGAAGGGATGATGCCCTGTTTCATGATGGTAGCAGGTGACATCACTGCTGTGGCTGTTCTGGTCTTTTGTGCCACTGCCATTTGTCCTTAGTGGATTGGCAGACAAAATTTATTCATTGTAAGATACAACTGTGCAGTCACAGGCCAAGGGTGATGTGGAATTTTCCTGTGAAAAAGCAATGAGCCATGCAGAAGGCAGATACATTTTCATTGCATCTCCAGCTTTCTTGGAAATATACTTCTGAAAATTCCCTTAAATATTCAAGCTATGTTTGATGAAAAGCTAAACATGCTTTGTTTTTCCCATTTTATAAAATATAATTTTTAATAAGTTTCTATATCTGTCTTCAACAATTATGTGCCCATAACCTTTCTATGCTATAATAAATGATAGTAAAGAACAGCAAATAGAACTTACAAGAGTAATCATGTCAGACTCTTTAGACACTAGTGGCTGAAGTATTAATTACTGTCTTCAACATTTTTAGTATATTTCTTTGTAAAATCTACATGAAAAAATCACTTTTTGTTAGTTAAAATATGCTCAATGAACAGTCATTCGCACATTCCAATACATGTTATTTTTAAGTGTTGCTTTACTATGATTTGCTAAAAAACCACATTTCTTTTTGCAGACTGGATAAGGGATACCACATAGTAATTTTGAGTTTATTTTCTATGAATTTCTGAACAGACTAGAAGTACCCATGGAGCACATAGGCCAGTGAAACTGCAGACAAAATGCCTTTAGGTGCAAGAGGAAGGTGAGAATCCATTGGGGGACAGGGAGAATGGAAGAAGTGCAGGGGTTTTAATGCATGATGAGGCGAATTATGGAGTATGAGACTCTTACAGCAGTAAAATATATACACATTTTATGTTAATTTGATTGGGGTTTTGATGAGTCCATGCATGAAGTTTTGACTGGAACCCAGGCCTGCCTAAACTCAAGCATTTACACTTCGGCTCTGGCTTTTTGCCCTGCTCTCTGGCTCCCTTGCAATGCAGCCAGTGTCACCTGCTTCTGCTGGCCATCAGCCCAAACTACATTCTCTCTTCATTTTCACCTCTCCCACAGCAGAGGAACAGGTCAGTGCTGTGACTCTACCCCTCATGCCCTCACTGCTTATCACCTTTCCTCTTGTGTCTTTAGCAAAAGAAATTAAACATAAACCAGATGAAAAGACAGAGCTGATGTATGTATGGCAGGAAATAAAAACCACCAAATGTTAAAATGCTTGTTATCTACCTTCTCCAGAGGCACACAAGCAGAGCCAGGCACAGTCAATGATGAAACTGAAGAAGGGGTTCAGTACCAGCAGCCATAAGGACCAGCTCAGGAACTCAGCAAGGAGAAGATAGAACCAGAAGTGGGATGAAAGGCTTCTCAGGCAGATAAGAAAGGCAGTACAAAGTACAGGAGGCTGACAGATTAAGAGAGATAGATATGGCTGAGAGGTAAGAATACAAGAGAAAATTCTTAGAAACAGTTTTAGGGATGTCTTTGCCTCTAGTGGAAGGGAATAAAATGAGTGTAAAGATTTCAAGCATATGCCTACAGTGTGCAATAGATTGCTGCAAGAAGTCCCCAACTCCCTCCTCCCAGCTAGCACCAGATGAGCCAGCTCTGGCACCAAAGGTGGTACAGAGTCACAGGTGCTTCAGGGCAGTCAGGCTACTTAGGTAATCCAAGGAAGGGATAATCAGCCTTTGCTCAGTCATGCTAACACAGCTATGATTTTTCTGGCTCATGAGGTGCACACCACTGCAGAGTAATGCCACTGGCACACCACATAGGGCTGGTGTGTCTGTCCTGCAAGAACAGTGCACATGCACATGACTATTTCCTTCTACTGCTTAATACAGTTATAGGGAAACTGCAAATTCTGTGCAGATGATATCCAAGGTACAAGGGAAGAAACAGAAGTGAATTCAAATGGCCCAGCAAGAAAAAGGCAAATTTCTTCTATTAATTTTGCTACAGCTGTCCCTGCTGATGGTATTGAGTAGATGTGTATTGGCTCAGCTAACATCAGGCATTTTGTGTCACAAATGGCAAAGAAAACAACATGTATGGTACAGACTGCAGAGGCAGAGATAGCTGCTTAGCTCACCTCTTAGCATGGTCACTCTGAGATCAGTGAAATGATTTCTTCCTGAGCTCCACCCTGTCTAATCAATAAAACAGACCCATAAAGCCCTGGAAGGAAGATTTTTCAGTGGTGACTGAGTGACTGCCTCCAAAATTGGACTGTATAACAGGAACAGCAAAATTTCACACAGCAATAGTGCTGTGGCTGTGCTCCAGACAAAGCAATAGAGTGTTTCATAAGCCAACATTAGTGAAAAACAGCCATGGTCTGTCCCAGTATCAAGTGCATACTGGGACTGTGAAAGCACAAAGGTGAGCTGATTCAGCACTAGACCTTTGTCTACGAAGTTGGGGATGCAATGACTGCAGGCTCCAAGCAGAATTCCACAGTAATTCAATACAGCTGAATGTATTTAAGGTTAGAATACAGGAGAATTTCCATGCAATTACAAAAAGAGCTCATTGTGTCAGTGTTATGCTGAATACAGGGGAATTACCACCACGTAAATATTGCTCTAATGAAATACTTACAATTAAAATTAATGCGTTATGCAAGAGAGATGTTACTGGACTAACACAACTAAACGTAAGATTACCTTTCCCTGGGTGATTGATGATGCTCTATTGGATAATATAAAATGGAATTTATAATGGTTGATTTCACATGAAATGAATTGTGCATGAAAAAACAATGGATGAAGTGTCAATGTATAGCTACATATATGAAATGCAGAATATTAAAATTTGAATATCAGGGAAATTTTTTATTTTCCTTATTCTATACACACTGCTAGAATAGATAATTGATCCATCTAAAATAGTACTGGTTTTTAGATAATATCAGATGCTTCAGAGAAAGGAACTGCTTTGCCCCAAACACTCCTTCCAGCCATGCAAACATTTCTACACATCATAATGATAATTAAACCGGGTCCTGCATTTTATCTTCTAACTCCTACAATTTCCAACTTTGGCTATGTACCTACTAATGAAAAAAATATTCATACAGCAACATCTAAAAGATCTTTCCAATGTGTATGTAACAATAAAACAAGGGAGTCAAGCATCATCTCACATCTTTTTCTCCCATTGGGTAACTCGTTCTGCAATTTCTGTACCACAGTAAAACAAAAATAAAATAGTTTTATTGCACAGTTAAATTAAGCCATTTCAAAGAATAATTAAATGTAACAGATACACTAAAAGAATACCTGTATCAGCTCCTGTATACTGAAATGAGCTGCAAACATATGATACCAGTGACATTTTATGTTCTAATAAGCTTCTCTTGCAAACGTGGCATGTCTGGGCTCTTTAACAGGCCGATCTTTTATTGGCTTAGAAAGAAGGAAGGTGTCAATCCAGACACAGACTTTCTTTCTTTCAAAGCATTGGTCAGCAGATGGTAGAAAAAGCAATTCAGATCCTCAAAAGGACCTGATGTTCTTGTTTTCTCTCTATTTTAGGATGCAAGTCCTGTTATCACTGAACAGAATGACACTTGCAGCAGGTACAGCTGACACATGGAAATATGTTGGATCAGTCTCACTAATAGGATCTATGCATTTGCTAGAAAAATCAAACAAATATGGACCATTTGGACAGGCAGGTTCAGAACCTTACTCACAGTCAATTTTCTGTGTGAACATTTGCAAAGAAAGATACCAGATGGCTTAGGCGTGTATTACACTGACATGTACATAAATGTGCATGGGTATATATGAAATAGGAAGAGCTGTGACCAAATTAGGGCACTAAATTACACATGTGTAGGAGAGGGCAGTGACAAAGGAAAGAAACCCTGAAAGATGGGGAGAAAGAATGGTAATGCTGAATAAAATATGCATTATACATTAGCTTTTCTTTAAGGCAACTAGGCTCCCCACATACATACACTGAGCTGGGGATTTACATGAGAAGTTCACTTTAACACTGTGAAAATTATGTGTTAAAATCCTCCATACGCTGATTGGAAGGCTGGCTTCATCGATCACAGGTGCTGATATTAAAATTTCTGTGGGAGTTTCATAACTGATGAATTGCTTCACTGGGATTCACTTTGCCTGCCCAGCCAAAGCAAAAGTGCTATAGCAGCAGTCACCAGCACAGAAGGCTGGTTAGAAAGAAAAGTGACAGCGTCAGAATTGAGAAATGAGCAGCACCCATGCATGGATGTATTGGTAGGAAAACACTAGAAGAGAAGGAAAGAGCACTTCCTGATAGAACAAAATGTAAGTCATCTTAAAATATGCATTTAAACTGACAGACAGATCCCAGCCTTCCTCCCACAAGAATCCTGAGGTCTCTGTATCCACCAAAGTCTTAATGGGACCCTTAAAATGAAGATTTTTTTTTCTTTAAGAATGGCAATAAGGTATATTTTGAAACAACACTTTATTGAGAAAGGTCAGAGTAAAAGAGCACACTGCTTGGTATTAAAGAATAAGTGTACTGGGTCCAAATAGGACAGAATTAATTTTTGTTATAGTAGCTCATATGGGGTTTAGATTTTTGACTAAAATGATACTGGTAACACACAAATGTTCCAGCTTTTGCTGAATAGTGTCTGCACAGCATCAAGGCTTCCTTAGTTTCTCAATCTGCCCAGCAGTGGACAGGGAGGGCACAACAGGTTAGGAGGCAGATGACCCAAACTGACCAAAGAAATGTTCCACGATGTCACATCATGCTCAGCAGCAGCAGGGAAAAGAGATGGTTTAGGAAATTGGACATCTTTTTTTTGGGAACTGGGTGGGCATCAGGCTACCTGTGGGAGGTAGTGACCAAATGTCTTTGCATCACTTTTATTTCCCTTCTCTCTTTCACTTCTCCTTTACTTATTAAACAATTCTTATTTTTCTCTTGATCCCAAGTTTTCTTGCTTTTAAACTTCCTTCTCTCTTTCCCCATCCTGCTGGGGGCAGCAAGGGGAAACCGAGTAAGCATCTGGTGTGGTGCTTAGCTGCCCACTGGGGTTGATCCACAATAATTCAGAAAATGGCCAAGAATAGGTATTCTGCATCTTGAAGGGGTTTTGTTTGTTTCTTATAGTTTAACCTAGTAGCTTCAAAGAAGATTAAGTTAAACTAGTTAAAAACACACCACATAATGTGGAAATAGAATATCCAAGAAAATGGCTGTCAAGCTTTACATCTGCCTAGCTTATTTCCTACCTTCTACAGATGGTATCACTGTTAGCTACTAGAAGGTATTTGAAGTAAATTTCCAGTATTGTTTTACTTCACCTTCTGTTCCCATTTCATCAGCTTCAAGTTATATTTCTCTATTACCTTTGTGTAGGAACTGATTTTTTTGTCTCTGGAGCTGCTTGATGTGCTGTTCTTGAGACAGCCTGTCTCACTGCTCTCTCCCCCTTGCCTAGGTAGGTTCACTGCTCTTGAGACATGACCTGTTAGCTCAGGCTGGCTACTCATTGGGAAGTCTCTCCTACTATCAAGCCCCAAATATGCTTATCATGACTGCAACTATTCAAAGGGCTGACTCCTTTCTAGCAAGTCTAAGTGAAATTCAACTCTGAGACAGTTTCCTAGAGTCATTCTGAATTACAGCAGGAACTAAGTTGACTGAGCCTAACTTTTCACATCTATTACCTTTCTGGCACACTGATGAGCCAGTGAGTTTGGCCAACCAGGCTACACAACATCTGAGTCTTGCATGGCTTTAAGTGAGTGTGTCTCTTTCCCTCCTGACTAATGAGTTTTCATGAACAATTTGTATGACCAGCTTCTTCTCAGTTGAAGGCTTTTATTCTACTGTTTAATTGATGAGAATTCTCAAGAGTTACTGCTGTAGAGGGCAGTGAAAGAGAAAGTGAGATTTCATGGGCCTTATTTCCTTATGAAACCAACTTAATATTTTAAGTACTGGAAATGAAGAGTTAAACAGAGACAGGGAAAAGGGTGGGTTTAAAACTGCATCCTACTTAAACTGCATGACATGCCAGCCACCTAAGATGTATAACCTTTACTTCAGTCTTTTCTTCCATCCTTCCCCTCCTTTTTTCAATGATCTCATTTTATGGGATTTGAATGAGTTCAAATCAAAGCAAAAATGCTTCCATGTAAAAGTCTCAGTGAAGGTTCAAGCTTAAGATCTAGGTTTTTGTACTGCTTCTAATAACTTTTTGATGCAGTCCTCAAACTCTCTGAATCCGATAATCTCCACTCTATGAATTATAAGAAGTAAACTTCTGAACTGACTACAGCTCTGTAATTCTTGCTTATTATTCATCAATATCCTGAGTATCTGGCCATAGGATTTCAGAGGCATGGTGACTGTAAATGGAGTATTTTTCCACAACATATAATAAGGAAGTGTATTACCAATCATCACAAAATCATACAGCCTCACTGGAAAGACACATTAGTTTGAGTGAGCTCTGGGTTATAATGGGAAAGGGTCAACGAAGAACAGAGTACTCAGAATTGTAACAGCACTTCTGCTGAGGAATGCAGAGCAGGGTGACACAGTGAACAGAACACGGGTTCAGGTAGTGTAAGTTCTGGCTTTATTTTTGCAGATGAGTTCTTGGGTTGCTATTGACAAATCTTTACATGCCTCAGTTTCCCTATAAATTAAACATCTAACATACAGCTTTTAGTATAAAACACATTGATACATTCATTACTGAAAAGTTTCATAAAACATACTTTCTCAGGACACACCTAGAGCCATCAGACAAGCTTTATAACAAGATTCTTCACTGGTCATCAAAGCATAGAAGGATAAAACTTTGTGTTACTATGTTGATGCTAAAAAGCTTCTATCTTGCCTACTACCCATTCAAACACTATTTCACCTGCAAAAAGGAAATCCTGTAGGACACTTTCCAAGGTATTTTTTGAAGATCTCTTTCTTTGCTTTTCTCTGGAGATGACAGGCATTTAGTTTTGAACGAATGTACACAACTCTTCTCATTTTTTAAATACTTTAAAATATTTACCATGCTCATTTTCAGGTGTCCTACCTTCTGGCAAAAGTTTGTACTCAGTACCACTGTACTAAATCATTTTTACTGTGAGCACCCAGGTCAGCTGGGGTGCATAATGTACCTCATCAACTGTCCCCAGCTGGAAATCAGGAGTGCTCAGGCTCCAGTAGAAAGTTTTCTGCTGATGCTCATACTTCAGTGCCCATGAAATGTAATAGTAACTTGACAGACAAATCTCCCCAGGCCCAGCTGCTGAACTTGGTATGTAAGGTCCCTCTGCATACCCTTCCTTGCAGAAGCCATCTTTACCATTTACTCTAAGCTGTCTTTAATGGACTCTAAAGACCTGCCATGACAACTGCTGGCCTTTATCATATATGCTTGATATGACAACTTCCTGGATAGAACACTAAAAGACAGCAAGCAGCTGAAGGTCTTTGTAGAGAGGGTAAGGTCATTTACTGCAGCAGTGCCATGGATTCATAAAGGGGCCAGGGTGGCTATGGGACAATAATGACATTTTAAAAGTACAATAGCTGCATTTATGTGTCCTAAACCCAGTAATTATAT
>VZRX01010485.1:14145-106236 GCA_013398075.1 Notiomystis cincta
AATACAAAATATGTATATATGTGTGTTAAACACAAAAAATATATATATATATATATATATATATATATATATAACATATATATATATATATAACATATATATCTATATATATAAAATATATGGTTATATAATTACATATACAGTAAGTGTCCTGACTTAACAGTGCTGAAGATTTGCCATTGTCCCTTGACTTCACCTGGACTGCATCTTCCAACTGAAACAATGCTACTCATTCAATGATCTGGAAGCTCTGCTGACAGAGTTAGTGCAGAAATGCAGTATTAAATAGTGCTCATATTACTCAGGCAGCTAAAGAGTTGATAAGCAGGAGATGCAATAAAAAAAATATACCTAATTTGACTAGTGGACTCGTTAGCATCAACACACATAACTTAGCTTGTTAAATGGTCTGGTTGGCCCCAGACTTAAAATTCCTGTCAGTAAGAGTAAGTCTGTATATAAGCAAGCCACATTTTAACAAATCAAGTAACACTGCAACTGAAGGCAGTGTCTTTATTTTTTTTCAATATGGAAAAATGGGGTCAGATGAGGAAAGTCCAATTACCATCTGCCAGCAGAATATCTGACTTGCCAAAGAGAGGCTTTAAGAAAATTGGTCTCAGTTAAGATTATCAGTTTTCAAATGCACTGCCTGTCCTCTTGTACTTGTCATCTGAGACAGGTACAAAAACCACCAGTAAGTATTTTAGGTTTTTCATCATGTTAGACTTATCTTGTTTGAAAAGACCAGCTAAAACCATATTTTAATTTAAAAAAGCAAAGAGGTAGAATCAGTAGAATCAGAGGTGGATCAGCCTGGGCAGCTGATCCCAATTGGTTCAATTGATCCCAACTGATCCCATGCCATATGACATCATATTCAGCAATAAAAGCTAGATGAAAGATGGAAGAAGGGGAACATTCAGAGTTACAGTGTTTGTCTTTCCAAGTATATTATGCTTGATGGAGTCCTGCTCTCCTGGAGATGCCTGAACACCTGCCTGTCCATGTGAAGTGATGAATGAATATCTTCTTTTTGCTTAGCTTTTGATACTTCAAGTTTACATCCATCTTCTCTATAATAAAAGCCAAACATTTTCATTCTTTCATGAAACAGAATTTGCCTTACTGGAAGTAAAGAGTACCACTCATGAAGGTATGTCTGAGATGGCCTGACAGTATGATCATGGCTCAGTGAACGCTCTCCTAAGTGACCTGTGTCACAGCTCTACTGCTGCTCTCCCATCAGCCCCAGAGTGGAAAGAGGTCAGGTAAAACAGACCGAGAGAACAATTGCATCAGTTTCGCCCAGACTACTTAGCCTTAATGAAAAGGCAAACAGTGGTTCTTGCTGCCAAGTTCATCTATCTTGCTGAGGTGTATAATTACAGTCTGGAGTTTCTGACTATGAACCAAGGACAGCAGCTGTTCCCTCCATGCTCTCTGTAAGCACCCAGCAGAGCTGTAAAGTGTCCAATCCAAAGCGCAGCTGGGAGTGTGCTTTCTCCACCCTATCCCGCGGAAGGGAGGGATGGGTCTCCTTACTGACAGGTCTAGGATAAGGATAAGATCACATAATTAGTATAAGCACTGATTATTGGATACTCTGAAGAGAGGGATGAAAAATAGGAGGGTCCCTATGCCATGTGCTATAGATAGTGCCCAGTAAGTTTCTGAAGTGTCCCAAACAGGAATGGATCCCATTGAGATACAAGTTCACTGTAAGTGTTTCATCATCTCAGAAGCAATCAACTCCTTCCAGTGGTTTTGGTAACAAACCATGTACAGTACAATCAAGCCCCATCTTCCAGGAAAACATAAGTATAAAGTAACAGAGCAGCTAGCAAAACAAGATTTAGGCTTGGCCTGTTGTACTCAAGAAAAAGAGACTACTTATCTGCTTCCAAACTTCTGGAAAAAATTCTAGATCAAGAGGAAATAGAAAGATTCTTATTTCTTAGAATTTTCAGTACTTTTTCCAACCAATGTTTCACACAAACTCTATGCAAACTTAATGACTTATGATAAAGTACATCTAGGTCATCAGCATACATACTTTTGCTACTAACACTGACTCCAAATACAATCTTTGCTACTGTCTGGATACTTGACAAAAATTCTCAGCTCAGATTAATCTCACAGTGGCATTTTTTAGTCTTTCATGAGTCTCATCAGTTAGACACATTAAATAGGTTCAATCTTACTGTATTCAATTATATTTTTTCTTTTATGTGTTTGCATTGAAAGTACTACCTCCTCTGTGAGGTAAAGAAAATTTCATGTGCATGAGAAAATATTGAGGATAGTATTATATGCTTCAGTGCTTGTATTCCTCCTTGTGTCAGCAGTGAAAATCCCACTTACATTTATTACTTTTAAGATGCATTTACATTATATATAAACATCTATCACTGCATACATTAATGTCCATTTAATTAGCAATTTTTCATTCTTAACACAGTCTATGATGCTAATACATATCTGAACAGATTCTTCCAACTGTATGTTTTGGTATACACAGCTGAATTACAAAAATGCACCTCTGTATACACATAGCATGAAGTGCAGCAATTTATATAGTAACTGTTGAAAAAGAATAATCACATTAAAATAAAAGGGCCTACCAATTACTGAAATTGCTTTCTAAAGTTGCCAGAAGGAGACTTCTGACTCTTGGGTAATGTCAAATATAGGTTGGGAATTGATAATTTACAATTTAAAATTACAAATATATTTCTTTTCTCCTTCTGTTGGCCTTTACTGTTCTGACTGTAAATATTATCCTTAACTACATAACAGATAATTAACTGATATATTTCAATACCATGTATTCACTTTCTTCATAAAGGCAAGTCCTCTTTACTGTATTGGCACAGCTACAACTACGGATATACACTCATACAGGTATGATTGTGTGATTGTCTTCATTAAGAACCAATGTAACCCTTTGTGCACAAGGCTCTCACTTCTTACAATTCTGTTTCACAGAGACAAGTGGTCTAGTTTACTCTTTCTGTTGTGGGTTTTTTTTTTTCTGGTTTGAATTAAAACTGTTTCATAAAAGTTTACACTTGCTCTTTTTTCTCTTCTGTATTCACGTAGCTATAACTTTTGGTTTTGACCAAGATTCTACCATGATATCTTCAGATGTATCAGAAGTCTCCTCTGCATCTCATTCTTTCTCTAATTACCTTGTATTGAAAGGCATTTTTGCATGTGCTCTTCAACAGCACTCTTCCCTCAAAGCTAGACTAAGCTGAAGCCTTATTAAAATGACAAGTTAAAAGTAGTTATACTTTAATTCAGACAAACCAGTATTTATACAAGGTTTTTCATTTCTGAAAAACCTCTAGTGCTTATTTAGGCCTTCTTTAATCAACATCTTCTGAACTGCATTTTGCCCTTGTTTAGCTGAATCTGTTCAGAAAGAACTACGAGACTACTTCAATATTAAATTTTCTTTTGTCTATCGGAATTCAGATTTTAGAAATCTTTTTTTCCTCTTTTCCCCCCCATATCACTGATACAAATAGCATTCCATAGCATCACCTTAACTGTTCCAGGAGTTTATCTTCTCACATCAACCAGAAACATGACTTTAATCGGTATTTCAGAGTAGGACACAGAAGAACCTCAAAAGTAAAGCACTATGATCTTCATAACATTTACCAGTGTTCTGGATTTCAACATTACTTGCTTTTGTTGTGGGATCAGTAAGCCAAAACCCATCCATATTATTCTGTCATCTAGATCAACACCTTTGAGGCATCACAGGACTATTCCAACTGCAAGGCACAATGGAAGATATTGTCCAGACAAGGACACTGTTCCCTAGAGCAAAATGTATCATGAAAATTCCCAATTCTTGACTTCTCTGGGAGACACTGGTGATGCACATGGACACAAAACAGTCCTGTAGAGTTTCCAAAAAATACCTCAAGGTATAAATATTCTCTTTTAAGTGGAAAATAATAAAACACTGGTAATTCATTTGACAGAAATTTCTTTTGCATACTTGCTTTGAGGAAAGTGATTCTGATACAGAGGTAATTTCAGAAAGATGCAATTCTTACTTTTTCATCAGCCACCTTCTACTCAGCTTGAGTCATTCTGACCACTGTTACCAAGATCAAGACAGGCACATGATGCTAGTGTCAGGTTTTTGTAAACTCCCTGAGACAGGATAATCCTCAAAACAACCTGCCTATTCCATATAGTGAAATCTGGCTGTGACATTCCAGATTTGTACTTGAACAAATGTCTGAACCTCACTATGAGAAAACCTGGTAAGAGAAGAGACAGACAACTCAGCAGTTCTTGACTTTGGACCTACTTTTAGCCATACAACACGTGGCCTTTGAAAGCTGTAAAAACTGTATTATATTTTAGATATTAAGAGAGAAGTTAAAACAGCCTGCAGTTAATAGACTGTCTCCAGGCCCTAGCATTCCAATAGAAGGCACTCTAAGCTGTGCCTGAGTTGGCCACTTCACTGAGACCCTTTCAAAAAACTAAATTGTTGGGGCATTTTTTAACACTTTTGGTCATTTAGAAGTTGAAGCCAAATTCAGCATTTTCCTATTTTCTTTCCACCTCACATCACTCCTATGCATTTGTGCAGTATGAAAAGGTGGTGCCATTCAGAGGTACTGCTCTGCTTTGAACAGGGGCTATTAGCAGTGCCTAGGGCAGCTCTAACTACTTAATTCACTATTAATTTCTACTGTGGGGTGGGGGTGCTCCTATCTCCCAGCTGCTCAACTGAGATTACCAGATCTTTTCTGGTTTTTTTCAACATTTCTCTCGTTATGAAACTTGAAATAATGCACTCGACAGTCTAGATTTAATCCTTGTCCACAGCTCTTGACACAGACTTAATGGTCATAGAAATAAATTGGGAATACAACCTATGGTGCCTGTACTATCAACCAGTTCCAGCAGAACAACAGAGCTAATAATGTCAGGAAAAGCTGAATTTCACACTGAATGTCTGAGTTAAGAATATACAGGAAATTTGCCTCTGGTAGGCACACCAAGGATAAATTTTGGCATTTCTGTCGGTATCAGTTAACTTTTTGGTTCATACATACACAGAGATGTCATGTATAACGCCTTGAAGAGGTAGTGGAGTTAAAAGTAAGGTTGAATGCAGGAATTTAGCCTACAGAATGCTTCTGGTCCACGCTCTCTCTAGTTTTTTAACAAGCTGAGCAAATAGAGATCGCAAATGAGCACAGAAGTTTTGCTAGTTTGCAAAAAAAAAAAAAAACCTTAAAATTTCACATATTTAAAAACATAACAGCAACAGTCATTTTCAGTGTATGAAATCCTCTTTTCAATTTCCTACCTACCTCCACTAGTCAACATGTCCCAGATTTCCTCTCCCACCTTTCATGAGGTGATTTTTGTACCCATTGCCAGAGTTTGTGATTTCACTCATCTGTTCCAAGGTTCCTGAGCTGCTGCTACTGGCAGGGAAGGAAATCATTATTGCTGGTTTTCCACTTTCCCCAGCCCCATCTTTTATCCCTACTAGCCATCTCCCTTCCCAGTATTCTTTACACTGCACAGCACGTATTAACATCCTTTTCACCTCTTTTTTTTTGCATTAGGTATTTCAGTGTTTTCTCCCAATAAGCTTTAACTCCTTCTTCCTTCTTCTCAGCACATCTTTGCTTCCTTTAAAGGACATTTTTTGTTCTCCTAAGTCTTCCCATTTCTCTTGCCTTTACCACTCGTTATTAACCACTCTCCTGATTAACCACTCATTATTATTTAGTAACTACTGTTGGAATCTCTTTTGCAGCATGGAAGCTGTCTCATTCTCATGACTGCTCCACAAAAATGAGTCTGCCACAGCTTATGCCTGTTCTCTCTCATGATCCAGTTCCCACCAAAGTCAGAAGGAACATTTCTTCTGATGTTTAAAAGGGTGGTGGATTGCAGTCTTACCTTTTTCTGTGTCAAATTCTAAATGCTCACTCTACCTTTTTTTTTTTTTTTTTAAGTCTTTAATTTAATCCCTGGTGACAATAAACATGACTATCATTAAACAGTATTTTTTAAAACTATGACTTACATTAAAAGTAAAACTAAATTTAAAATCAGCCTAATTTCCTACCAGCTACAATGTTACACAATTTATATAGATTTTAAACTTTGTCTCAAACATGTACCAGATGCACTCAAAAATATAACTGTTTTCTGTTTACAAATGCATTTTTTTAAATGCTTCTATTTACCTTAACACATTAGAAAGCAATACTAGAGAATAGTATCTAGCAAAATAGAGAATGTGTGTTACCAATAAATGAACAAGGTTGATTATATTTTCAGTAAGCAACATTATTTTGAGGCAATATTAAATTATTTTATTCCATAATTGGAGATTAAACATATGCCAAGTTTTCTTCTTACAAAATTTTGTGACACAAATGGAATTATATTCACATTTAATGGCTGGAATCTCCGTTCAGGGGTTTCCACAAAAGAGGAATCTGGTAATCCATTCTAGTTTAGTAGCAAAAAATAGGACAGCAATAAAAAAATGGCTTAAATGTAATCCATTACTTGTGACATGTATTGTAACAAGAACCAGAAATGGCAATTATCATGATAATTTGTACAACAATATAGTGGACCCAATCTTGTGACTATTTTACACAGATGAAATACACTGTAAGGCTCCAATCTGCAATTACCTACAAATCAACTTTAATGTGACTGCTAAAGGGAAACACTTATGGTAGTAAATTAAGCAAGTGTACATTTGCCAAAACTTGAAAAAGCCAGTAATAAGGGTTAAAACAGAGTAAAGAGAATTGATCTGCAAAGATTTATATTTCTGTTTTCAAGTCTTGTACCAATTACAAGACAATAGCCCTGATTCAGCGTCTGTTAGTCCTATTGATTTCAGGGGAAGTTAGACACGCCAGGCTCTCCCAGCACTGGACCACAAGACCTTTGCTGCTGAGTATCTGGATTCAGCTCTGCATGAATATATATCCTTGCAAGGAAACTTAATCTTCACAATCCCCTTGTCATCTCAAACCCTATTATAGGTCAAGACTTGCATAATTTAACAGGAGACGTGCATAACTAAGATTAATCACTCTAACCTGATCTTTCAAATGTGAAACATCCCAAGTCTCGATAAAACTGAGCTCTAAAATATAATCCAAACGAGTCACATGTTTCAAAAAAAGACTAATATTGACAATAAGTATTTCAAAAGCAAGTGCTCTAGGCCTAAGTGAGGTCTACTGTATATACTGGAGTAATCTGTACCATTTTTCATTTAAAAATCAGTTTCTCATAATAACCTTGGGAGGATCAGGGTGGAAGAAATTATCTGTCATTGTGTTATATCTACTTGTCCTAAATTTATGTGCTTCAAGGATATTTTAGCACAGTGGGCTAACTTTAATAAACATAAAGTTTTGCTCACAGATATTCAATATTTCTTGCAAATAAACAACATATAGACAACAAGCGTTCAAGTAAGATAGAATAAAATAGTTTGCTATTTTTTCTCACTTCGTTGACCTTCCCTTCCTTAACCAACTTGTCCATGTCTTATGAAGACTGGCATCACACAGGCCCAAGGACAGTGGGGAATTCTAAAATCAGAAGTTTTGAAATTTATTTTTGGAAGAGAGCTTACAAGTATGACTTTCAGAAAAGACAAAATCAGTGAGTATAACTGCTTTTCTCTGACTAGATATTTATATCTAGTATGCTCACCACCATGACATTCAAGGATAGAACATAAAATTGTCCTGCTCACTAAAATGAGATAATCCATGTCAGATAGATATATGCATTATAAATTATTCCTATGGGTTAGATCTCAATTTTCACTTGGTAATTAAAGAGTTAACAACACCAGAGCAAGATCTAAAGAGGAGACACAGCACAGTGAAGGTAAAGGCTGTTAGGCCACATCTTTGAACTCTCCTAAGGACTGCAGTACTGGCATAACTCCAGAGCTTAATTTGATACATTCTGAAAGCCTAATCATCTTCTGCAGGGAAGAAACCTCTGACCATCACACTGTTAAATTGCAATGCTCTTACTCTGCCTTTTTTGTTTTTCTGTTTTTTTTTTGGGGGGGGGGACATGGGGTTATTTATTTGGCTCAAAAAACCAGATTATTTGGGGTCTTTGTACTTATTTTATGTAGGCCATTTCCTTTAATATTACCACCAATAAAACCATAGATTCCATTTTTGCTGTTTGTAACATTTATATTAAATATCTCATAATATATATTGTTGTTATTAAATATTGCCAATATGCCAATAATAAGTTGAGCACTAAACAAAAAATGCAAATAGCCCAGCATGTCTGTCAGTAAGATGTGGCCCTAAGATTGTGTCCCTAAGACAGTCCCTAGTGCAGTTTTACTCTGTGGATCAGTTTATTTAACATAGTCTACTACATAGCTTTCAGTTATAAATACATGAATTACACAAACTTTCGCTGGTGATCAGCACCAAGAAAGAAGACAATACATGAAATTAAGCAGAAATATGTGAATTAAGTGAAATTAAGTTAATTTAGAAAATCTTTTAAATTAACATTTAGTGACAAAGAATCAAAATACCTGGAACATACTTTTAATAGCCCACTAATGCAAGGTCTAATGATGAAGCTATTTTTAAGGTTATGTTTACCTTGTGACAGTAAGAGGCTGACATTGTCTACTGCTTTGGAAGCATGAGTCTTCTTCCACAATGTTTTAAGCAGCACTATACAACAGACACACGCCAGAACAGAAGGTGCTACTGCCCTTACTATATTGTTTTGGTGTCACTAGGAAAACACATTCCTTTGTTCTCACTGACTACAGAAATAAACATATGTATTGGTATATAACTAAGAAGCTAAATTTGAAAGGAAACCCTAATCTGGGCAACAATACAGACTTTCTCTCATCTTATCTTGAATCACACAGAAGTATGTAATTGGACTTTCATGATGAAATAAAGTACCCACACATATAATCAATCCCAGGTTCAGGCCAGCAGTATTTTTTTATTTTTCTCTATTGCAAACCCCCTCAACACTACAATACCAAAGGTCAGCTTTAAAGTGTAGGTTACCTAAGATGTTTTATAGCATTTATCAACATACTTTACAGAAAAGTAGATCTCGATTCTCAAGTCCTAGTGTGGGAAACGTATTAGTCTTTTACCATAAAAACTTTTGAAGCTTATAAGAAAAAAGCAATGTGTATTTCTCAAACATCCTGACCAATGTGCAAAACTTACATGGTAAAAGAGATGCCTGGGCATCTCAGCACAAGGGAAGAATGCACCCACTGCTTTACAACGTTTTTGGATTCCTTTTTCCTTAACTTCAACAATTGGGAATGCTTGTGTGGAGGCAGACTAGATAGTTACAGACTAGATACCCTCTGTACTAGTGTTTTGGTGAAGCTTTCTTTTTCACAGTACAAGCGTTTTTACAGGTTTGAGCTAAGATCTAAAAGTTAAGGGTTCTTTCATGGTAAAAAACTTTTTTATAACTTTGCTATATCCCAATTACAATAATTTTTCTAGTTTCTGACTCATATATCCATCTAGAAGACCTCCTTGGCTAAATCAGCATAAAGACAGCTTCCCAGATGGGAATATTTCACATGTGTCTATGTTTCAGGCTTTTTTAGAGCATCTGAGAATGAGGAAAATGAGGATTAGGAATGAGGTAACACCAGCAGTGGTATCTGTCCTCTGAGCTCTCTTGTATCCTTTAGAAAGGCCTTTGTAGCACTTGGTGCATGTCGCCCTTGAATTTTGCACAGCCAAAGTCCTGAATCACTAGTCAGCCCTAAAGAAAGAGACCCATCTGCTCCTCTCCTTCAGCTGCCTGTGACTTTTTCTGGGTGACAACTGGATATTTATGTTGTGAAGGGAAGAAGAGGCAGATGCCTCACTGAAGCCTAGGTAGGCACAGACTTACCATCACCAAAGTTAAGGTCACTGTCTCTAACAGCACTGGTTATGCACAATCTGCATTACAAGTTCACAAAGTTCTTTAATTTAGTCATTAACTGGAATATAAAAGACCAGGTTCCTGTCTCTCCACCAAATTCATAGTGGCACTGAAGAGATGACACACCTACCTCTAGACCTGTCCCAGCAGAGATCAAGGAAGATGGCCTGTGGAGCCAACACACTGGGCGGCTGAAACCCAGCGGCGGTGACAGGACATGGCCTGCCAGCTGTCCCCACAAGACTGGTTCCATGCCAGTCTCCCAGAGCATACTCCTGGAGAAGCTGGCTTCCCATGGCTTTGACAGGTGTACTCTTTGCTCAGAACTTGATGGATGGCCAGGCCCAGAGAGTGGTGGGGAATGGTGCCACATCCAGTTGGTGGCCAGTCACTGCTGGTGTCCTCCAGGGGCCAGTGTTGGGCCTTCTCCTGCTTAATATCTTTATTGATCATCAGGATGAGGTGATTGAGTTTACCATTAGAAAATTCACAGGCACGAAGTTGGATTGGAGTGTTGATCTGCTGGAAGGTAGGAAAGCTTTGCTGAATGATCTGGACAGGCTGGATTGATGGTGAGGTTTAACAAAACCAAGCGCTGGGTCCTGCACTGGGATCACATCAGCTCCCTGCATTGCTACAGACTGGGAGCAGAGTGGCTGAAAAGTGGCAAAGGGACCTGGGGGTGCTGGTCAAGAGCAGCTGAACATGAGCCAGTAGTGTGCTCAGGTGGCCAAGAAGGCCAATGGCATCCTGGCCTGGATCAGCAATAGTGGCCAGGGCAGTGATTGTCCCCCTGCACTCAGCACTGCTGAGGCCACACCTCAAGACCTGTGTTCAGTTTTCTCTTCACAGAGAAGAGTAATGAGGATGGTGAAGGGTCTAGAACACAAATATTATGAGGATCAGATAAGGGAGCTAGGATTGTTTAGCCTGGAGAAAAGAAGGCTCAGAGATGACCTTAGCACTTTGTACAACTACCAGAAAGGAAGTTATAGACAGGTGGGGGTTGGACTCTTCTCCCGGGCAACCAGTGGCAGGACAAGAGGACACAGCCTTTAGCTGCACCAGGGGAATTTTAGGTTGGAGACTAGGAAGAAATTCTTTTAAAAAAAGGGAGATTAGATGTTGGAATGGGCAGCCCAGACAGGTTGTGGAGTCACTGTACCTGGAGGTGTTTAAGGGAAGACTGAATGTGGCACCTAGTGGCATGGTCCAGTTGGCATAGTAATGTCCAGAGACAAGTTGGACTCAGTCTCAAGGGTCTGTTCCATTGATTCCATCTGATTCCATGATTCTGTGAACACCAGAACCCATCCAATTTACACTCTGTGTATGCATTTACCCTCTGCCTCACTGTAGTTTTTGGAAGGCCTCCAGTTATTTATCAACAAGTTTGAGTACAACTTCAATGGACACAGTCTCAGAAACAAAAGTGATGCAAATCCAAACTGTAAGTACACTGGGGAGGTCATTCCTCTACATTCACACCTGGTATCACAGCTCCTAACTTACTTACTTACTTAAAAGCTGAAAGGAAAAACTCTCTTACCATTCCTTCTAAATCTCTCCTCCTCTTCTCCCAATAATTATATCCCACTTTTCTCCACTAACTGTCCTCCAGGCCTAATAAACTTTTCCAGGCTGTACCACAAAAGGCAGGACATCATCCAACCCATGCTGAATTGCCTTCATACACTAATAAGATGCAACATTGAACACTTAAACCTTTTCTACTGTCCTGTACTCTCTCTCCTTTCTGTCTGCAAGGGTTAGGACACACCTTACAGTGGAAATGGACAGATTCTCAGCCCATGCAACTGCTAAAAAAGTAAGTTTTCTAAAACACAATTTAACTGTACCCTGGGCTCCTCTGCATGAAGACTTATGCCATCTCCACCATCTATATTCACACACATCTTTCCCTACCCATCTGTTCCTGTTTGGCCTTCCTCCAGTAGTCATGATAAAAGTATGGCTCCAAACCTGTGAAAGCAGTGAGTAGGCACCACTGCTGTGCTCACCACCTAGCACGGAGCAAGAGACAGTTGCCCCAAGCACCCGCCAACTCTGAGTGCCTCACTGGAGGATGTCACCCAGCCACACTCCAGCATTTCTCCTCCCTCCACATGCTCCCCAGCTCTGATGCCAGATGCCTCTGCTCTATCTTGCAAACACACTCTTGAGCCAATCATTCTTTCAGTGTCATCTGAGGATGCTCTTTTGCATATCAGAAGCTGAGAGCTTGACCCAGAATGAGGGTATACAGTGATGGCATTTGGCTTCTGGGCTGAGAGAAGGAAAGAATAAATTTAAAACTGAAATGTCATTATGTCCAGAAAATAGCCTTGCTGGTTTTGCTTTAAGATGTTTTTAAGAAAACAAACATTACTCACTGCCAGATACAAACAGGGATAGTGTTAACAAGTATTAATATTTTAAAACATATAATTATACAAAAATTTCTTATTCAAGGACTCTTGGGCAAACACAGCAATGTGAGATTGGGGAAAGGCTTGTTTGTGCAGTATATTCCACCTTTGTCTCATTTTTGTCTTGTGTAATCAACAGCTAAAACATGTATTCCTTTTATTTCTCTCCCTGGTATAGCCTTGCCTCCAGTTCCTGAAACTGAAAAAATCCAAAGACTCACTAATGTTCTGCTGTTTCTCATCGTCCAAGTCGTGTTGCTTCTCACTGTCTGACATTTTAGTCTTTCCCAATAGTGCTGGAGCAGGCTCTTGGAACAAATACCAAGAAGTTTGTGTCATCCAGGGCAGCTGGAAAAAAAGACTAGCTGCAAATCTAGCTGAGATCTAGTGGGTGTGTAGTACGTGATGGTGGTCTCAGGCTGGAGGAGCAACTGGTCTGGTGCTTAGGCAGACCACACTGGAAGTGGGTGATGGAAACTCAGGACCACCAGCAGTGTCTCACTGCAGGCCCAGTTTATCTCACTGCAGTTTATCTGACACTGGAAGGAGGCACCTGACTGCTCCTGGGTGGTGTCCCTAGCCAAGCTGGTGATATGGCACCTGTACTAGAAGTTCTCTGTTACTGCACATAGCAAGAGAACTTTCTGCCTTTCAGTCTTCCAGTGAAGTGTGTGGCTATCCAGTGGAAGTCTCTCCCAGCATGGCAGTTTGCCACCTACATGCTAAATGTCAGCTTCTTGGAGAACGTCCTGGAATATCGAAAACTTCCCTGCCCCAACCAAAAGTTGCCCGTCCTGACCTTGTGTGTTTCTATTAATTTCCTAATGCCAAATTAGTTGCTTCCCAACTGCCAGCCCTACTGAGTCAAGCAAAGAAGTTATTTCACACAGGAAGTTTTTAGGCATGAGTTTGACAAAGTTGTGGTACTGACAGTTCTCCAACCACAGAAGGACCCCACGTCCTCCAGGCACCAGGTTACCAGTGTTTCAGGTTACCAGCTGCTGCAATCACAGACCTCACACTGCAATACCACATCACTGTAAAGGACAGATGAGAAGTTTCTGCCTAGATCATGAGGTTTTTGAAGAAGGATGCCATGCATGAAAATATCAAGTGTCATATGACAACACAGTAGTGCATATCATGCCAAGTGGTCTTGTGTTGGGAACCTTGAGGGGCTTTTAAAATAAGTCCATTGACAGGTAAAGGGTACAGAGGTATTGGGACCCCAATATCGTATGGAAAATTAGTAATAAAGTCAGAAAGTGTAAGAGGAAAACAGAAATAACCAGACAGTGAGGAATTATTGAAAAGTGCTCTGTCAGGAAGGGGTATGCACAACTCTATTAGGTCCTTAGTCTTCCACAAAGACAGATATGGGCGAAGATTGCAAAATCCTTGGCTGGGACTATGAATCAAAAACATTTACCATTGTCTAATTATACAATCAAAAATAATTTGATGTAAGAAACCAAATCAATATCTGAATAGTCTAGAATTTTGATTAGCTCATCACTGAATCTGATTCACCCATGACAGTCTTCAAAATGTACACAATATAAAATCCTAAACTTGAGATTTTGTAAGTGAAAGAAGAATCTTAGGAAGGCAAAGTAAGAGACTTCATAGAAATGAGGCTAGCAAGAGACCAAGCAGGACCTGATCATCTGGGAAATGCAAATTCTGGCACCCAGACATTAGAAAAGTCAGAGAGCTGACTCTCTGGAAAGCAGCTTTGCAGAGAAGAACCCAAGGCTCCTGGTGGACAAGTTGACTGTAAGTCAGCAATGCACACTTGTGGCAAAAAAGGCCAACAACATTGCCAGGAGGTTATTGGAGGTAATCCTTCTCCTCTACACAGCACTGGTGAGGCCACACCTGGACTGCTGCACCCAGTTCTGGCCTCCTCAGTGCAAGAGAGACAAGGACATGCTAAAGTAAGTCCTGCAAAGCACACAAAGATGATGGAGGGACTGAAGCAGCTTTTGTTCAAGGAGAAGCTGAGAGCTGGGATTGTTCATTTCAGAAAACAGAGGATTTAGGGGGATCTTACCAGTGAGTATAAATGATTATGCATATGAAATGTAGTGCCTGACTGGGACATGAAATTAAGAGGGAGTCACACTCTTTTCAGTGATATCCAATAAGAGGAAAAGAGGTAATAGGAACAAAAAATGGGCAGAATACAGAAAATTCCACTTAAACAGAGAATTGTTGTCTTTGTTTACTGTGATCAAACACTGGAAAGAAGTTGGCCTTAGAGTTGTGCAGTCGCCATCTGTAGAGACATTCAAAGTCCAGCTGAACATAACTTTGAGATACCTCAGCCATAACCCTGGGAAATCTGTTCTAACTTACCCTGCTTTGAGAAGGTAGATTGGACTATACCTTCAGAAGTCCCTTCCAGTCATAACCTGTGATTCTGTAATTCTACATGTGAAGATAGAAAGTCTTCAGGAAATTGACCATTTTGGAGACAGTAGATATATTCTGAATATGATTTTAGGCTTAGAAATCATCATGATAGTTTGAGGGTGGAGGTTAACCATACTTACTATTTTTATTAATTAGAATATATAATAGCACATATTAGAAATATATTCCAGTATAACTCAAGATATTCTTAAACAAAAGACTGGGTTATCTGCAAATATAACTTGGTTGGTAGTTTAGAGATTTGAGCAAAAATCTCAGCTTAGAATTGCAAAAATTAAAGTCTCAGCCAATGATGTAT
This sequence comes from Notiomystis cincta, assembly GCA_013398075.1. Taxonomy (NCBI): domain Eukaryota; kingdom Metazoa; phylum Chordata; class Aves; order Passeriformes; family Notiomystidae; genus Notiomystis; species Notiomystis cincta. The sequence continues at coordinate 29,305 of VZRX01010485.1, forward strand.
CAGTTAATCACAACAATATTATGTAACAGTGATAATGAGTATTCAGACATGTAAGACTTAGAAGGTAATATGCAGATTCAGAAGACAACAAGAAACTTGCAGCCAGTGCCATATACACATTATTCTTGCCTGGAAAGAAGAGTTCTGAAATGAAAATGCTATCCTCTACCATTCAACTACTCAGGTTTCTAACACCTTCTGACATTTCCTCTGTGTTGTCTTTTGTACATTATTTTTTCCTATTGACATATTCAAAGCTCTCTAACTGAACAACTCTGATTGTTCCCTGAGTCTTTCATTTGTGGTGGTGTCTGGGCAAACCCTTGACAGAGATTAGGTAGCAGGGGTACTGTGTGCTCACTGCTTGCAACAGAGACATTGAATGTCTTCCACTTTGCTTGCACTTCACCATCCATGTGGTTTTTACCTGCTATTACAGTACCTACACAGTCCTAGTTCTTTACTTTCTAAGGACTGCCTTTCTACCTGTATTTGTCTACCCTAGCTGAGGGCAGGCACTGGCCTTCTTGTTCATAGACAAGAATAAAATGCCACTGACATTGAAATTACCAAAAATTAAACTATTTACTAAACTGTCAGATGTAATTAATTCAATGTTACTTAAAGCTTGTCTCCTCTAGGGGTGGTCAGTTCAGGGATTGTTTATAGAGAAGAGGTCAGTTCAGGGATTGTTTATAGAGAAGAGAATGGTAACTTTAATCTCAGAAGGGCTCACTGAAACACATTCATGTGACTCATGAGAACCTACTGAAAAGAAAGACTTTTTAGTTTCATACTGAAAATGTACACATTAATCCTAAATTGTTCATCCATTATGTAAAGTACATGAGCACCTGCCCTGTTCCTTACATCCAAGAACTTCTTGGTATGGTACTTCAGACTATACTGGCAAAACTGAGCTGGCTGATATTAAAGTGAATTTCAAACAAGCCTGAAATTCATTGGTGTAATTATCTCTTCATCTGAAATCTAAAATTATTCACGTTCAAGAGAGTATTGAACACTCTTGTGGAGGCAGACAATTTAACATAACTGGCCAGAGTTCACAGCCAGGATACATTCAGACCATCTCTTCCTTTTGTTGTCTTTAGTAGCTAACATTCCCAGTTGGGAATATGAGCCTCGTTCAACTCTCTGGTCACCGAACACAACATTTTTGGTTTCACTGGTTGCATAACACATTGTGGTGAACAATAAGCTCACCTGATGCAAACCAGTGGAAACTGTTTAAACCATGACCTTTAGTGTAGCTGAGGTAATTCAGAGACATTGAGCTTTTGTCCCTGCCTTTACAGTGAACAGTGCATTATGTATACTTCAGCTTCTTTGTTTAATAAAAGGCAAGCCTTCTGCTGCTTCAGGAAAGTCAATGAATGTTTCGTGTAAAATCCACAGGAGGATATAGTCCTGCAGCATTTGCAGCTGTTAACTCTATGTTTTCTTTTTCTTCACAAGATTGTGCTTACAAACAGTAGTCAAATACTACTATTGCTATAATTGAGACATCTGTTGAAACAATGAAAACAAAAAGCATCACAGTAAAAAGGAATTTTTTAAAAAACTATTCTAGTCAATAAGGACAAACAAGAGGTTTTACAAATAGATAAGGATCAGGAGATTTTGAGGGAGACTGTAGTCTCTTGGTGTGATGGATGGAGGCGAGTTGCTGACAGATGAGGCACAGAGTGCTGCAAAGCTAAAAGATTTCTTTGTCTCAAGTATGTTCACTAGGGAGAAAGAGGGAAACATGCCAGAATCAGAGAGAAGTTTCCTGGAGGCAGAAAATGAAAAATTAATGAAATGAAGAGTGACACCAGAATAAGTAAAAAGGAATCAGTCAGTGAAAAGGAATATACAATTCTAGTATTGGACGGCCTGTATTCCAGCATTCAGAAAGATACTGTATATGTACATTTTAATAAAGTTGGGAAATAAATTTATTACCATCAATAGAAAAGGCAGATGACTTACCCCACTTACCAGAGTTCATTAGGGGTTCATTAGGGGAGGGATGGGCTAAAGGAGATTTACAGGCAAAAGACTTTAGAATAGTTGTGGATTAGGGTACAAAGAGCAGGCAGCTCTGAAATAAGGCAGACTGGCTGCAGAAGCCAGTATTTTCACACTGCATATCTAAACAAAGCTATATCTTTGTAGATTGCGTATATAGACATGTGATAAGAATCTAACACTTAGAATTAAGAGAGGGTTTAGATAACTAAACTATCAAATTAAAAAAAATTATCACTTGTGTCTTTAAAATCTTTACATAGAAAGGTATTGTATGCACCTACATGCATGCATTGCTTGGCAATATTATGAAGTGTAACTGCAATTCAGTTGATGTACTAACAAGTACAGGATTCACCTAGCACAAACTGAAGACAAGATATATTTAAGAGTATGGACATTTGCACCAGACTCAGAATCTGACAAAGAAATATAGAAACACCCATATTTAACTGTGTGACTTAAATTAGTTAACACAGGAGGCCTGAGCTGAAATACTACATGAATTTTACATTTTTAACATAAATTTTACATTTAAAATTTATGCTGGACATAAGTCTTAAGTCATTATGTTGATCTCTGAACAAGTTACAGAAGAACATGCATTATCTGAAGTGAAGAGAACATTAATGACATAAAGACCAGGAAGACAACACCGAGATCAGGGATCACAGCATACAACCAAGATTTTAAAATAAGAACAAGTTTCTAGAAATACAAAATGCTATGTGAAAAAGTTTGCCATAAGAAATGAAAACAGACACATGGCCAGAGTTGAGCACTACATAGGTAACACTCAAGATTTGTTAAACCTTGTAACTCAATGTGCAGATTTTACAGCACCAACTAGATGCCAGATGGAGACATGGAACCTCCTCATGCTAACCATGACACAAACCTGTAAGCACCTGCTGAACAAAATGACTTTTTTACTGGATTAAATTATGCAATTTCTGTAAATTTGTATTCACTAATAAATATAAATTATAACAAATTCAGAGTAGCACTTCCCTTCTCAAATGGTAGAGATGATTTCATGTTGGTGTGTAACTCAATACTAGCTACTTCTGAAGTGAAATGAAAATGCAACAAGTTGAGATAGTGACAGAAGAATAGGAATAAAGGGAGATGAAATACTCTCAGATCGGAATAGGATTATGAAAATTAATCATGTGCAATTGATTGGTGTTCATTAATTCAAAATTGGTGAGGTTTTTTAAAACCACACTGAGGCAATAAAGTAATATTGGTCTTCTCAATTTCTACAGATGAAACTGATAACATTAAAATAGAAATTATGGAGGATAGAATTAAAATAATCAATAAGAGTCTGCATATTGCTACACTGTGCAAATGCTCTGTTGACTACAATTACAATGAAAACTAATTCATGAATATTAACTAAGTCTAAATTCTTCCTTGTTGGAAGTCACTCTCAGAAGTGAAACAAACGTCTTCACTGCAATATCTCATCTTACATCACCACCCCCTGTTGTTCGTGACTGATATCCCTTTTACGTCCATCATCCCACAAAAAGTGCACAATACCTTTGCCCTTTTGAGATAAAGAGGGATGGTCCTTTTTTGTATTTATTTCAGTGACTGTAGCCAGAGGCAGAGGGCCTACACTAGAAGCAGAACTGGGAAGGACTGTGAGGAGTTGGTGTCACAGCGTGTATTTGGCCCTGGAGAGGGTTCACTCTCTCCTACCAGGGAGCAGCCACAGTGCTTGAAGAGTTCCTTTGTGCCAGAACTGCTCGGCACAACAGCAGAGTCAGACTGTAAGATGAGAATGTGTGGCACTCAGCCCTGCCTTTAAATTCACCAGGCAATCCCTCATATTCGACAGAGACAGCCAAGAGAGAAGCCGGTAGTAACCGCTAAAACATGCCAGCTGTTTATTTGGCTTTCTTCCCTCACAGATTACTAAATAGCACAGACTGAAACAAAGGATTAGGAATGCTCATGATTTCATTTTGCTAGAAATATCACAACTAGAAGGAGATATCCTGTATTATAAATTGTTTTAAGGATGAGATTTTTTTCTACCTATTTTAACTAGAGCAAAGTCAAATCTGTTAAATAAAATTAGTGGAAATAAATGAACATATCTGGCATTTTTCAGCAGAAAGAGAAAGCTTTTACAGTTTGATTCTGAGCCATCACCATATCGTTCTGTTCTACAGGCAATAGGAATTCGACATTTGAGTTCTTGATACTTGTTTTTAAGATGCAATTTGGCAGGGTACTACACAGTCTCACTGAGGCTCCCCTTCCTACATAAGGTTGGACCAGATAATCTTTTAAAGGTCCCTTCTAGCCTGGGCAGTTCTGTGATAGCTGAAATATTATTTTTCACATTGCTTTCCAACTGGGTTATCTTAGTAATTTTTTTGCCTCTTAACAAATTTAAAAGCAGTACACTGGAATTCTATGATAGCGATCAGTGCAGACTGAATTTCTTCATTAAGTAGTGGGGAGGGTATAATCTTGTGCATTGGACTGATCATGCAACTCGCTGCTGCTTTAGGCAGGCAGTTAAGGTAATTGCCCATCATAGAGGAGCTTACTCTGATTGCATGCTAGAAAGAGAAGGCAGCTGATTTCCCATTCCCTCATTTACTGATATTAGCTTTATGTTGCTACCACCAGAGCCACACGTAATGTACGACTCTTTACAACTTTGTTTACATGGCATAAAATAAAATTTGGTTACTATAGAAATCTTATCCAAGTTTTAAATGTTCATTGAGAACCAAAACAATCTGAAAAACTAAACCCCATTTCCTCATAAACTAATAGTGTTAGAAGTCAATTTAAGGAACAGAACAAGCAGTTTACAAACTATTTAAAAGGCATGCTTTAATCTCCACTTAGTTCCTGGTGCTCTAAATGAGAAAAATGTACAGATCTTAATAGAAACAATTATAAGCAGAAGCTTTTGCTTCCTAATCGAACTCGAGATGCCACTAGAACACAGCTTTTCTTTGCCATGTTGTAGTTAGAGATACTCCTTAAGCATTTATGTACGTGCTTGAGAGACAGTGGTCTGGACACCTGCATCTGTGCAATTTGAACACTGAAAGCAACATGGCTGTGATTTTTTAGCCTTTTAATGGGTGTAAATATACATGCAAAAGGTAAAGTAGGAAGTAATCAATCCACTAGTCTCCATTCACAGAACAGATAAAGCAAGAACCTATAAAAACACGTTTTCTCACCTAACGTTGAATCATATAACCTCTAAATTATATCATCACTGCAAAAAGTAGTAGTAGTAGTAGTAGTAGCTTTAACAATGTTGAACAGAATCTTTTATAAACTACTGCTGGCATTTGACAAGCATTCAACAGCCATTCATTACCCAACATTTCACCTCTCAGTTTTTGGAGACTGCCAGAATTCACTGACCAAATGAAGGTATCTATAATACAGAACATTATAAGCCCATCACCCTAAATGCTGCTGACATATATTTGATGATTCTATGATTCTAAAAAAATCTTCTATCTGAGTACATTCTATTAACCCAGAGAATATAGAAAACGAAGCATTTACAATGCAGTAGATCATACTGACTTGATATGACATTATATTGAGCTCTTATGTCACAAATGTGTGGTTTTATCTCATATCCAAGCAAACGTGAACGTGTTGCAGACACAATACAATGTTTCTGGAGATAAACACTTTGGTGTACAGCTGGACCACCTTACCAGTAGTGTACCAGTGAGAACCATGAAGGAAGACTTTGCTGGTAACAGGTGGCCTGTTAATGTGACAGCAGAGGTTAACTTCTAAGTATAGCAAGGAATTGGTCCTACTCCCATGCCTTCAAACTTGAACCTGGGTACTTTTGCTAGTGACAAGATTCCTCTGGTTCAAATGATTGCTTACCATGGCAAAATTACTGTTGGTACAGAGCCAACACACAAATGTACTGTCCTCCTTTTGTTTCTACTACTTTGAGCCTACGACTTGGCAAAATGTTGTTCAGACCTAAACTCAGAAGCTTTTTAGTCACTTTACGTCAACATAAAACCTGTTCTTTTCAGAAACAGCAATAAAAAGGTTTTTTAGCCTTTATCCTGAGTATTGGGTACTGAGTGACAGCACTAGAGAATGAATCCAGGTTTACTCAGAAAGATTTCCATAGGCAACATCATGAAGTCCTTCCAAAATTATGTCAGCAATCATGCTAACTTCTTGAAGAATACCCTATTGATTTGAGAAAGTAATTCAGCTTCAACTTACCTTAATCATTGTTAAAGACAACACAATTTCCTGATTTCATACAGGAAATCAAATACAGAAATTAAATGATAATAAATGTATATGTGGTCTCCTAGGGCCTTATCCACCATTTCATATAAGCTTCCTAAGACAGGAAAAAAGGTCCAACCTAAGTTAATCTTAACCCTGATCTGGTCTGGTTTCCTAAAAAACAAAACAAAACAAATCAAAACAAAACCCAAAAAACCAAACCAAACCAAACAAAAAAAAAAAAACAAACAATTAAAAACTGAGGAGAAATTACTCAAAAATAAATTTAAAAAAGGTATCATAAAAAAAATCATAAAAAGCCACAATGTAACACACCTGAAGTGTTTATATGCTTAGGCACATAGCATGAGGCACAAACAAGAGGAGTTCAAGGCTTTGGCCTAGTCCCAGATATTTGACATCACTGGGATAAGTGAAAACTGGTGGGATGAGTCCTGTGGCTGGAGTGCCCTATTGGACAGTTCCAGGCTCTTGAGGAGGAATAGGCAAGGTGGAAGAGGCACTGTATGTGATAGAAGGGTTAGAATGTATGGAACTCAAAGCTGGCAACGGCACAATTGAGAACCTATGGGTAAGAATTAAGGGGCAAAAAAATAATGTGGATGTCAATGTGGGAGTCCACTACGGACTTTCCAGCCAGGATGATGACACCAATGAATTATTCTTTGAGGAGCTAAGGGACGCTTCCAAGTCAACTGCTCTTTGTCCTTATGGGGGACTTCAACTCACCAGAAATTAACAGGAAGCATCACACAGCTGGCACCACAGCTGGGCCAGAAGATTCCTAAAAATCTGGATGACAACTTTATGGAACAGGCCCTAAGGAAGCCAGCTCGGAAGGATGCCCTCCTTGAACTGCTGCTTGTCAGCAGAGAGGATCTCATGAGCAAAGAGAGGATTGGTGGCCATCTTGGCTACAGCAACCATGAAGCGATTGAGTTTAAAATCTCTGTTGACAGGAGGAAAAGTGCCAGCAAATCTTTAGTTCTGGACAAGAGGAGAGCAGACTTCAGGCTGCTCAAGGAGCTAGTGACTAAAGTCCCCTGGGAAAAATGTTTTTGCAGGTGCTGGGATCCCTCAGTGCTTGTTATTTTTTAAACATCACCTCCAAAGGGCACAGGAGCAGGCAATTCCCAAATGTCGTAAGTCAAGCAGATGAGGCGGAAGGCTGGCTTGGCTGAACAGGATTCTTCTCTTGGAAGTAAGGCAGAAAATGAAGGTATTTTCCCAGTGGAAGCAAGATCAGGTGACACGAGAAGAATACAGAGCTGCTGCTTGCCACTGCAGGGAGAAAATTCATGGAGCCAAAGCTCAACTCTGGTTCAGGGTGACAGAACTGTGGGGGACAATGACAGATTTTTTTTTCAAATATATTGATGACAACAAGCAGTGCAAAAATAACATCTGTTATTCACAGAATGTGAATGGTCACCTCACAAACAGGGACATGGAGAAGGCAGAGGTGTTAAACACGTTATTTGCCTCTGTCTTCAACATAGATGACAGACCACAGGGGTCTCAGTGCCCTGAGCTGTAAGACCATGACTGTGAGAATAACTCCCAGTTGACCTTGAAATTGTGTAAGATCTGTTGTTCTAGCTGGATCCCTTCAAATCTATGAGACCTGATAATATTCATCCAAGAATTCCAAAGAGCTAGCTGATGTCATTGTAAAACTTCTCTTGATGATTTTTTGACTGGTCTTGGGAATCTAGAGAGGTCCTAGCTGACTTAAAACTGCCAAATGTTCTTCCAGTTTTCAAGAAGGGAAAGAACGAAGACGCTGGAAACTACAGACTTGTCAGTCTCATTTCAGTGCCTGGTAAACTTATGGGGATGATTATTCTGGGAGTTACTGAAAAACACCTGAAACACAATGCAGTCACTGGTCACCACCAGTCTGCCTTCATGAGAGGAAGTCCTGCTTATCAAATCTGATTTCCTTTTATGACACAATAACCCACATAAGTGATCAAGAGAAGCCAACTAATGTAATCTTTTAGAATTTCAGTAAAGCTTTCAATACTCTCATAATATCCATCTGGATAAAATGTCCAGCATTTATCATGTGATGGGTGAGCAACTGCCTCACAGGTCAGGCACAAAGAGTTCTAGTGACTGGGGTGACATCGGTCTGGGGACGTGCCACTAGTGGGGTTCCACAGGGCTCCATCCTCAGCCCTGTGCTCTTCAACATCTTCATGAACAACTTGGATGCAGGACTGGGAGGGGCACTGGACAAGTCTGCAGATCATACAAAACTGGGAGGAGCTGTTGACTCCTTTGAGGGCAGGGAGATCCTGAAAGAGACCTCAACAACTTGGAGGACTGGGAAATCACCAAATATGGAGTTCAACAAGGGAAAGTTCCAGATGCTGCACTGGCAGAATGCAGCCCTGGATGTGCAGACAGACTGGGGAATGAGATGCTGGAAAGCAGTGCCATGGAAGGGAACCTGGGGGTTCTGGTGACAGAAACTGGCTATGAGTGGCATCCTGTCCTGGGGACATCAGGCCCAGCATTGCCAGCCAGGCAAGGGAGGAGATTGTCCTGCTCTGCTCTGCACTGGGGCAGCCTCACCTCAAATGGTGTATGTAGTTTTGGACACCACAATGAAAGGAAGATACAAACTATTAGAGAATGTCCAAAAAAGGGCAATGAGCATGGTGAAGGGCCTTGAGGAGAAGCTGTGAGGAGCAGCTGAGGTCACTTGGTCTGTTCAGCCTGGAGGAGACTGAGGGGAGACCTCACTGCAGTTACAACTTCCTGTGAGGGGAAGAGGAAGGGCGGAAACTGATCTCTTCTCTGTAGCGACCAGTGACAGGACCCAAGAGAAGCTTTGTCAGGGGAGGTTTAGATTGGATATTAGAAAAAGGTTCTTCCCCAGAGGGTGGTGGGCACTGGAACAGCTCCCCAGGGAAGTGGTCACAGCACCAAGGCTGACAGAGCTCAAGAAACATTTGGACAATGCTCTCCGGGACATGGTGTGACTCTTGAGGATGGTGCTGTGTAGGGACATGAGTTGGACTTGATGATCCTTTTAAGTCCCTTCCATCCCAGTTTGTTCTGTGATTCTGTGATTCTATGTTTTGGAGAGCAGTAGAACACCTCAGCTCCATCTGTAAGCCAAATTCTTACTCAAAACACCACAAGATGGCTCTGGTGGGTTTGGAAGTGTCCCCTGATTACCACTTAGATCCATGGATGACATTGGGCTGTTAGGCTTAACTGGAACAGAGGGCTGGCACACTGAGAACAGGCAGTGCCAAACAGGCAGCCATTCTCTGCAACCTTTGCCTAGCTTGTTATTAACATGCTGTTTCTTCAGTAATTGTGATAAGCAGCAGATTAATGTATTACTTTAATGCAAAATAGGTTTACATATAATGAGGACAGAGAGAATACGATTGCCTCAACACATTTGGTGCACTCAGGGACACAGAAAAGGCTAAGAGTTCATCTGTCTTGGTGCAACAAGAGTGAAATTCATAGAAAATTATACAGATACTTGAATGATATTCACATTATCCCTGCCTAGGACCATAAGGCTCCTCCTCCATATCACTCCAAGTTCTGACAAGGCTCTTGGACTAGATTCAGCTTGTCTCCTTCCACCTTATAGGGACATGTCTCTCACAGTAGACTGTCATGATCTCCACAGCATGGCACATTTTTCTAATGAACATTAATCAGCTTTGAAACAGCAAACACTACTGAAATGTAAATTATGCCTATTTGAACTGAGCTGACTATGACAGAATCCACTTACTGGGTACTGTTGGAAGCTCTGCAAAATTCAGTCAGCACTGCTTCAGTCACACCTGGTTAATAGTCGAGAGTTACCTTGGTAAGCACTTTTGGAAGAAAAAAATTCTTTTCTGCTACCCATGGTTTGATTTTAGACATGAAAATACATAGTGCCTCTCTCAACAGCTCAATCTTCATTTAACAACCTCACGCTCCAGGAAAAGTTAACCATATTCAACAACAAATGTTTTACTGCTCAACAGTGGTCACCAAGCTAAAGTAATGGGTGCACTAGAAGTACATACAATATAAAGTAAGACATAGAAGACCTTACTCTTTCCTGGACCATGTTTTATATCAGTTCAAAATTGCTCTGCCTGTTAAGTGACAGGGCACACAGGGGGTGCCAAGGAAGAGTGACAGCAGGGGAAGCTGAAGCCCTCACTCATTGCCTCCAGCAGAGTCAGAGCTGTGTGGTGGTGAGGGCAGAAGGCAGACCTGGAACCCCCAAGTGCCAGCCTCGGACTGTATGGAAACTTTAAGAATAACACAGGACTCTTCACTTCACCTGTTATTGGCAAGGGAATAATGATACTTTATCCTGATTTTCCTCCCGTCTTGTCTCTTCAGAGAGCAATGTAATTGTGCAGGTAGCATTTTTCAGCTCTGTGTCCATATGGCACAATAGGATATCAATCTCAGTTAGGGATCACTGTGTTTATACTGTACATCAGAGTTGAATACATATTCTCCATTTTTGTGAAGTAGTAATTATACTTTCTTTTCATGAAGATGTACTTTTTCCTCTTTCCTTTAATAAAATTCCTCAATATTCAGCTGAGAAAGCAGGAAGTTATTCATGTCTCTGTGACATGAGAGCATAACTTGGTCTCAGACATCATTTAAAACAGCCTCAAAGCTATTCAGAATTGTATCAGGCTGGCTGCAGCCCCAGATCAATTGCAGCATAACTTCAGCCCTCTTTTCCCAGCCTGGCAGCTTCGGGAACATGCTGGATGACTTTACCAGACTTCTTTCAGCTCTCACTCAGAGAAATCTCTAATTGCAGAAATCTGGGAAATTTTCTTTTCCCTTCTAATACAGGAGCACTTCAGAGTTATTAACAGAGTTTTTGGAGTATGTAGGTAAATAATGAAAGCAAACATTTCAGGTATTTTTTTTTGTAATTAACTGAAATTAAAATTCTGAAATCTTTCAACTTGTTCTGAAGAATACAAGTAATGATCGGCCTAAAGGATTCAAATGAGAACACACAACAAAGTTGTAAGTGGTTATACTTGTATTTCTATTTTACTACCTATTCCCATTTTACTTTGTTAAAAAACATACACCTATTGCACAAAAATTTTTCTTACCAGATGGGAACTATTATCTCCTCTTTCCATGACAGGAAAAGGGAAAATGTATAAAGGAAGGCAAAATTCAAATATCCACAACGATAAAGTTATACTGCTCAAAAAAGTCTCCTCCTAACTATGAAAAAATAACAGTCTGGCAGCATGGATTAATTATGGATTAATATACATGGCTTCAGTACCTCTTAGCTCCCAGTGTTTTAAGTACACACTGTCTGCAGTTACATATATAAACATTAGCTATCTGCTTAGAGAGTAGGTTTTCTTCTTAAGCAGAGTACATACAGAAACATGCTTTAGAAACTTCTGTATTTATCTCTTGATGTTTAAATATATAATGCTGTACAGACTAGACTGGGCATCTGTTGTGGGTTAACCCTGGTAGGCAGCTAAACACTACACAGCCACTTGCTCACTTCTCCCACAGGGATGGCAGAGAGAACTGGAAGGACAAAAGTTAGAGAACTTTGAGATAAAGACACTGTAATAAATAAATGAAAATGAAGTGAATAAAAACAAACCCAAGAAAAACAGTGATGCAAAGAAACTCAACTGCTCACCACCAGCTGACTGATGACCAGCCAGTTCCCAAAGCAACAGCAGCCTCAGCAAACTTCCCTCCCAACTTTCCTTGCTAAGCATGACACCATATGGTGTGGGATATCCCTTTGATCAGCCACCCTGGCTGTGTCCCCTCCCAAACTAATCTGCTTCTGCACTCCCATCTTACTTGTTGGTGAGGCAGCCTGAAAAACACAAAATGCTGTGGTGCTGTGCAAGCACTGCTGAGCTACAGCTCAAACACTGATGTGTTAACAGCACTGCTGTGGTTACAAATCCAGAATATAGCTCCATACAAGCTGCTATGAAGAAAACTAATCCCATCCCAGCCAAAACCAGTACAACATGCCTTTTAGCACTCCCTTGTACATTGACCTCAGCACACCTTCTGGACAGCACTGCCTACACCAGTTAATGAAAGGTGTGCAGCACCATCTGAACAGGGCAGCTGCGGTGGGGAAGCTTCATCACTGCACTGGGATGGTTGCTCAGCAAGACTCACTGAAGTGTCATGCCAGTCATATTATTTCTACTAGGACTTGCTCATTCTCAAACAAGTCTTATGCCTTGCCTCATGCTCGTGGCAGCTGCAGGCCAGTTTGGGTCTTTCTGCTGTTTGTTTCTGCAGTTTGAGATGCACTGCTTTACCCAATTATAAATGAGACTGTTTTTAAGCCCGTATGAACCCAAACATACACAAGGAAGACAGCTGTCCCCTCCTTCATGAAGTGAGAAGTTATCAACTACTGCAGTCCGTGTGTTAGGGCTTTATCCCTCCTACAGCAGCTATCAGGTAAGGGTGGGGAATCAATCCCAGTCAAGCATACTACTTTCTGTGATGCACTCAACAACATTCATGCTCATCTACACATCTGGATTGGCACAAAACACCTTAACAGAACAGTGCAAAATGTCCATTGTTATTGCATGTCCGTGAGAGGCTGAAGTATGTCAGCAAAAGTGAGGCTGTCCACCCCAAATGTGATCCACACCTCCTAATCCTAGAATGGGAACTCCAATGCAAAAATGTACTAAGGCAAGGAAGTGTGCCACAAAAGAGAAAGCTTATTCTTGAGGTTTTGCACCTTCTTGAAACATAGTATCTGTCATTCATCCTCATCTCAGCAGACTCAGACTTGTCTGGCGACTTAAACACACAATCAGCAAGTTATTGTTACAAGTCAGTATGTACAGCCACCATCCTTATAGCAGTGCTTCTGGGTGACGTCTGTCTTCCATTTGTATTTTATTACTTCATTTAAGAATTTATTAGACGCTATTCCTGGTACAGTCTATTCTTCGACACAGTGCTGACAGGGTTCTGGAGGGCAGGAGTGCAGGGACAACCCAGCCTACAGTTAGCACCATGAACCAAGGGCTGCTAAGACACAGGCAGCAAAGGTTAGGGAAACCTGACTAAAACGTCCCCATGCCCCTGTCAGTCACCTCTGAAGGGTTCTGGGTTCAGAGGTTGCTGCAGGTGCAGGGCTATGACCCCCCCACTCTGGAGGCTGGCTGTGGCGACCTGCAGGGCTGGGAGTTGTGGAAGACTCTCAAGATAAGGTCTGGTGTTGTGGCAAGGCCATGTCCCACAGCACTCACAGAGGGGCAAGGTACCACACTGCCTGTGGATCAGGTTCCACAGTGCTGGGCCCATTGGCAGGGCAAAGGGGGGCCTGAGGAGAGTCCAGGAGCGGCTACCAGGGCTGTGGGAGCCCTTGGGGCCTGGACAAGAGCTCAGTAGTACTCTTCATTGGAAATTAACCTTATTCAAATGGGTTTTTATCACCTCATAAAGCAAAACTTCATTTCCTCTGATAATTCAAAAGAATCAAAATCTCCTGAAGACACTGGCTACCAGAACCTGTATTTGTTGACTGCTGAATTTGTTTACTCCCTATTTAGGATCTGCTAATGACAAATTGCTACAGAGAGAAATCAGAAAGCATGAGGATGGAAAAATATTTTCCACATCATAAGCTCTGCTACCAGCATTAACAGCCATGAATAACATCAGGCTGTCACAAGAATAGTGTGTTCTGCTCTTTTCTTCCTTGTTGCCCACAACTTGGTCACATAAACAGATAAAGTTTGCAACTCTTTTTCCTGCAGCAGACTTTGTTGTGGATTTGGGGTTTCAGCCTTTCCACCTTTGATATGCTCTTATTCTTGAATTATTTTCAAGACAACAGAAAATGTCAAAGCTGCAGGATTTGGGGCAGAGTGTGGGAAGGTAGTTCCATGGACACCTCTTTTCCAAACTCACTAGGCTTTATATATCATAAGTCACTTTCATGCCATATTTCATACTTGCCACATGCACCAGCATTGTTAAAGTCATCTGTTAAGTCCAAATATACAATCCCATTAATGAATGATATGGACTGGAAATGGGTTTTATAAATCTCTCTGCCATATTTTACTTTGAAATTGCAACCCCCTATATTTTAATATTGGGTTAATATGCTGAATAATAATAATAATTTACATTTATATTGGAGCTTTCATCCTGCTAGATTGCTGAATGCTTCCAATTACATGCATACCAGAACACACTGATGCAGCAGTCTCTGTGGAAGGATAAAGTTGGCAGCAGCAGATGAGACAGGACCTTTAGGGCTTAGGACAGTATGGCCAGCCCCTAGACTTAAGCCACCAGCATAGCATCCTGGACTTCACATGGAGCAAAATATCTTAGTTTCAAGATAACATCCAAAGTCCTGAAGTCTACAAACTTAGTCTCATTTGTAAAAACATATGACAGAGATCAGTCCTGCATGGAGATGAACAGTATTTCTATTAGAAGTACCACCACTGAGGTAGTCCAAAAGAAACAGAAGAAAACAGGTGACAAACAATCTCTTTTGGATGCCTAAAAACATAATTAAATAAGCAATTCAATTATTACTCTTTTTTTTTTCCAGAAAGAAGTGGATTGGAGGGGACAGACAGAGAACAGAGAGGAACGGTTCAGAGAAAGTTGATTTTCATCCAAAATAAAATTGGAACAGGTCCCAGCCAAGTGACTGGTCTGATTTCTATTCAGTTTTGCCAGCCCAAGTGGGTCCCAGTATCACTATTATGCTCAGTATCATGTGATTAGTCTCATTGAGAGAACACAGTTTACATGCTAAAAGCTGATGGTATGAAGCCTTTAGCATACACCTGCTTTTTTTGGAAACATTTCAAACGTTTCTTTTGGTGTGGGGGAGTAGTGAAGTCCTGGTTAAAAGAAAAGCCTTTTTGGGGAAATGTTGTTCTTGTGACTGGAAAAGCTTAGTTTTGATTTATTCAGCAGAAATTTCTCTTCATAAGGCCATTCTCAGCTTTCTCTTCTCCAATACAGATGTCAGTCCCAAATGCTAACAAATAACCCTTGAAGTCAGAAACTACAGATCCTTACACAATTGCAACTCAGAATTTATTTTTTATAAAATATTATTATAATCTTGATGCCAGATTTTCAAGAGAGCTTCGCTCCCATCTAATAAGTAAGTAAAGAGTTCAAAAGCTACCAGCTGCAATTGTTGGGAGTTTTGTAAATCAATCAAAGATGATGGCAGTTGCAGCTATCAGGATCTTTAAAAAAGTAGGCCAAAATTTATGAAGAGCCTGGGAAAAATGCTTTTTCCATGGTGATAAATTCTCTCCATCTGACTTCAAGTTGGATTTTAGAGAAGTTTAGAATGGCCATGATAATGTTGAGTTCTCCAGCTGTTCATGCAGGTGTATTCCTGGCTAAATCCAAGGAAATCTTATATTGTATGTTCTTACTGTAAGTTGCTACTAGGAGAACAAGAGAGGGTAATAAGCAACAAAAAGAAAAAAAAAAGCTAAAAGAAATTATCCGTAAAGAGAGGCAAAGAATAAAAATGTTCAGAGAAAAAAAAAAGACTAAAAAGAGAGGGATAAGCAACACTTCAGTCAATTATTTCCATCTGCATTTCTTATTTAAAAGTAAGATTTTTGTGGCCTCTCTCTTTCCCACTCATCTTCTGCCATCAAATATGATAAAAAGGGTATTTTTAAAATATTTCCATGAACAGTCACGCAAGCAGACATCTTTTATGGGATGGAAGACCAGTGTTCATAAAAAGGAGTGCTTCCCTACAGGAATTCTTCATCTCCCCATCATCTTGAAAACTAGCAATAGTAAAAGTACTTGTTTTCTTCACTCCCTCCAGATCAGATCATTCAGTAAAGATGTCACAGGACTGGCACAAGATAAGAAGGATCAAACCTTGGGAAATAATTGATTTATAATTTTTAATGAATGTGCACATTCCACAAGCATCTTGAAAATGAGAAATTGCTAAAAACGTAACTGACAGACAGTGAGAAGTTTCAAAGAATACTTTTCCTTTGCTTTTAATATCTCACTATCTTTTGGTGGTGCAATTAAAAAACTTATAGTTTTTACAGGAAGATAATCTGGCTGAAGACCACAGTAAATCTAGGAAGTATCGTAAAAAAAATAAAATCAAAGTTATCTATATTCTATATAAAATATGAGTCTACTCTCACCTCAGACAACGAATGCAGTTTCCAGAAGAAGTCCTTAATTTCTTGAAATCCAAATGGCCAACGTATTTTTAAATCAAACCTAAACATAAACAGTGTAACTGCTTTCATTTAAACTTTAACCTCCTCAAGGAGAGAAAGAACAGCACAAACCTATTTTGTAGGTACTAGTAAGCAAACAATTAGCAGAATACATTTAGAACTAAAAGAGGGTTTATTGAAATAGATCTACTATTGTCATTATTAAAAAGGAAATTATCCACTCTTTACTCTTCCTGTTGCAAAAGTGTTCAGGGACCAGTTTCCACTATCAGAAGAAATAATATATCATTGATTAAGAGTCCTTCTTGAATCTTTGAATGTTCAGGAAAGCTCCTTCTGTCCTATAAAAGGCAAGGGTTTGATCTGAGAACACACTACTTCAGAAATCAATTTTAAGAATTGCAAGCCTGAAACTGAAGTGGCAGGTTTTAAAGCATTGTTCTACGTAGATTGTCAGTTATGAATCACTAATGTCAATAACTTCTACTGAGCATGCTCAGAATAGATATCCAGCAGGAAGAGAAGGTCCTAAAGATATTTGGTTTTTATTTAGGTCCAACAATTTATCTCATTTTTCTCTTAATCAGTCATAGAGATTTGATTCCACACAGGTCAAGATAAGATCCTACAGGGATGACCCTTTTAAAGACAAATGAATATCAACTTCATGTTCAAAGCTGAATTTTTAAAAACCATGCCATGAAAAGAATATTAACACTAGATTTTCTTACTCCACATCTATGCGATTTCAGCTCCTTCTTTTTAAGTTTTCCCATAAGGTTTCTATTAGTGGAAATACATTCCCACAAATCATTTCGAAAGGAGGTTGTCTTTGTTCTTCTCAAAGTCTAAAACTGTGTGTACAATTTCCCAGGTAGCTTGCAAAAGCCATATATGCTATACAAAGCCTCCTCCTTATCACCAGTGGCAGGTGAGCCTTTGATTTGATGTGGCTGTGACTGTGATACACGACACACAAATATGCACGTTACTGGCATCAGCATCCAAATAACTTTGTCCTCACCTCAGTGAGTGTGGACTCAGAATAAATAAATAATTAGCTTGCTACATCATTAGCTTAAGAGTTTAAAAAAAGGAAGAAGATGTAATAATCAGGTTGTGTCCTCTCACTGCCCGTATCTCAATACATTCCAACATAACTTCCATCCATCTTCCAAAAGAAAAATCAGGACAAAAACACCCATGTTTTCTGAGTTCTTTGGACATACCTTTGTTTTCTGGCATAAAGTTTGAAAGCAGCACAGGTGTCCCATAGACTCTGATTTAATCTTGTATCTGCAAGTCCTCTACACGTGGATGTTGCAGTGGTGTAGACTGAAGATAAGCATGCCTTGCAACACTGAAATATATGTGTTCACAGAGGCAAAGTAAAGATATTGAATATTCATGCTGGAAAATTTTCTTCTGAACCATAAGGCTCCATAGTCCTTGCCTTTTTTCCTGATGAAAAATTTATTCAATCATTGGGTAATTACAGCTTTATGTCATTGAATGGACTGCTGAGGTGGAAAGCTTCTACTTAGCTAGAGCTGCCAACTGTCTCATAGCTTTGGAAGAAGGATGAAAGCAGTTGAAAAGTTCTTCTTATGTATGTTTGCAATGTTAGCCCAGAGATGTCTGTCCTGGAAGCAATAGAAGACTAAAAAAGTTAAAAGTAGCATCCACTGTTTTTTTTCTAGAGACATTGGCTAAACTTACTTCATATATCTATAGAATATACTGGCTAATAAACAGTAGTTGCAATTCTATGAAAGAGAACTGGCCATAGGTAGTAAAGAAATGAGAAAAATAAAGGTATGAAAATGCCATGGAATGTGTACTTTTCTAATAGAGAATGGAGATATGGCATAGTGGAACATTAGTGTGTTTGAGGTGTGGTGTTTATTCCAGAACACTACTATTACGAGTGACAGCACTCATACTGAAAGGATTACCCTCAATTCTCTTCACTCTACAGCTGGTCCTGTAAAGATCCAGCTAATTGGTATCCCAACAGTTTAACACAGCTCTTACCAGTGTAACTGTGCCAGCAGCTTCCATTGCAGACATCACCACTGAACTAAACAGGGCCTGGGCACTGTGGCATGAAACTGTCCACAGAATTTAATTGGTGGTACACAGCTTGGCACAGATTTGAGCCAGGGGAACGAGCACTCTTCCAGGCAATACCTGGGCACAGTTTGGAGGGCAAGGCAAGCCTGGGATGGTTCCCAATATGCAGTACAGGCAAGGCTGACACATTTCAGTGAAATAGGAAATTTAGCCATATGGATGTAAGCCATGCCCTGCCACTTGCCCTCAGGGCCAGACAGGGAGCCAGTGCACTTTTTATTTACTTTGTATAGACATAGACATTGAAACCAATTTGTTTCTGGCATCACTATGACTCACTTTATGGAAGCCTAAGATTTGTAGCAAATATGTAGAAATCAGACAATCACCATACCTGTTGGGTGTGTATTTTGGGGAGTGAGGAGACATACGGAAGATGTGGCAATCACCTGATTTTAAAAGTAACTTAAATAAGGTCAGACCTATCTTACTTTTGCCCACTAACAACAGCATCTGCTGTATTTGATTTTTGTCTCTTATTTTTTAAACCTTTTCACTACCAATTTCATTCATATTGACTAGGTTCAGTCATTAGCAGCATGGCACAACCCAGCATTACATTCTGCTCATGGATGAATGTGCACACAACAGCCTGTTTGATTTATCTGTTGCCTGTCACATAATCTGCTCAGATCATGTTAGAGGGAGCAGTACCTCTGTGTTTGGTATTCCCACACTTACATCAGAAAGCAAACACCTCACAGCCCCAAGATGCACAGTAGGCAGCTTTACACTGAACCTGAACTTTTGAGTATCTTTGATTTTTCCTCTCTAGAAAAAACCACTGTTAACACAAGGCACAATCCCCCATGCTATTATACCCCCTGTGCCCCTAAATCCATAGGAGTAGCTCCACTGGTTAGCAAAATTACATTTTAAAATAAGAAAGAGAAAAGTAAAAATCAGTATTTAAAAAAAAAACAAACAACCTTTCTGTAATAGTAAGACAAAATCAAAACTGAAGAGATACAGTAGAACAAGAATAAGTCTTCGGCTTTATTGTTGTTAGTGTGTATTGTTATGTATTGTCACCTATTGCTCTTTAAAAAAATTCCATCTTCTCTGTAAAGGATCTCCATCTCAGTTTACATGTGCAAGTTACATGTCTCTAATTTAGACTTCCTAAGATTTTCTTCTCAGTACTACTGGTATGTATCTGTGATGCTTTCATCCTGATTTGTACAGTTTTACGCTTCAGTGGTTTGTCTGGCTTTCCATTCACATTGTTTGAATGGCCTGGCTCCTTTTCAGACACAGAAGCCCTGCTTCTAACATGATACAGCAGGTTTACAATGGCCCAAATAAATATAACAGAGCTGGGAATTATATACTCCATTCTTCATACAAAATCCCATGCCAAAACAACCCACTCTCCCTCACAGGCACATTGACACAACTGCACACAGTTAAGGTTTCTTACATAAACTCAAACAACTAAATTATTTGGCTCTCAAGCACAAAGATATTCTGCTGCCTTATCAACTTTTCTTTGCTGATATATATATACACATATACATATACTTCCTCTCTCCACCTGCCTTGGCTCTTACCACCCCAATCCACATGAACACTTCACAGAGCACGATACAGACACTCAGGACTATCCCATACTGCCCATGCCCATGGTGCTTCTCCCAAACCCAGCAGATACTTAAAGGCTGAAGGAGCTCCCACTCATCCAACCTATTTCTTCACCTCTCTGTTTGCCAGGTACACTTGACAGTCCTTCATTGAACAGTAGGATTCACTTTTGTTTCTTTTTAACCATTAATTGCAAACAAATAAAAAAGAAAATCAGGAGAGGGAGGGAGAGAAGGACAGAAAGAGAAAAATGTAATAACAGACTTAAGATCTAAAGCCCACCAATTCACACTGAACAATTTCCCCTGCCTTCTGAGATTTATATATTTACAATACACATAGCACTCAAATTCTCTTTGAAGTGTGTTGCTTCAACAAACAGGAGTAGAAAAACTCTGAAACTAATCTACTTTTGTAATTTTGTGCCGTTGTTTTACTCTGGTCAGTAATATGACCAACATACAAAATTCTGAAAAAGTTGGATAGCATAATAATGTAAGAACATGATAATTTAAACAAGGTAAAACTTTCTTATCTCAGGAAAAAAGGTTTGAAGTTGAATAAGTACTGACCTTTCTCTGGCACAAGTAAGGAGGTTTCTGGTGGAAGAGGTAAGCAATTTGTGATTTTGTGTTGGTCTTGCTATGCTATCTCAAGGCCTTCTCCACATGTCATAATTTATCACAAAATTAAACACCATAGATGAAACTCACCACTTGAATTGTAAAAAAAGTAATTGGGACAACAGTGTTATGCTTACACTCTGATGTACTACAGTAAGGTTGAACAGGAATATGGAAAGAAAAAATAGTTACAGTTTCTTAAGAATGGAGATTTTGGGATTATCTTACTACTTTCTTAAGAAGTGGGTTTGTTTTCAACATGACCAGAATGGAAACACTAAGTTTCCATTAAGTTTAAAAATCCAAACACACAAAGATTGGAAAGTAACAGTGCTAAGATCATTCTTCTAAAAGGTTTTCAGAGTTTTTTTTTTCTGTAGTTAAATATTTTCTGGTTTTCTGAGCAAACAAAAATCCCTAGAATTTGATCATATGGCCTCACATTGTCAAGGCTGGTTATCTGCCAACCTGGAATAATTTGTTCCACTGCAGTAATTAGTACCATGCAAGCATATGAAGCAACTGATGGCAGCAGTAGGTTATCATCCTCTAGGTATGTCAGAACTAGAGCAGAATGAGGCAGAACAGGAAGGTTAAGGCAGCTGAACCTTGCCAGCAGACTCTGCAGCTGTCTCTGCCTCTGCCACCGAGCCCCTGTGTCATGGCAGTCAGGTCATTCCAACCAGACATGGAGCAGGTGATGCCATCTGTGTTCTTCACCTCTGGTTCCAAGCCTGGCACCACACAGCCTGACTGGCAGAAATAACAGGATCAGACACTCCTACTAACGTGTTTCAACAGAGACACTGTTTTCAGCATTACCACTGTTCCACATTACACTGAGTGTTTTGAAAAATCTGTGTTTATAAACTAATGAGCCAAGAGTAGTCACTCTTGTTCTTTTTGTTCAGGTGCTAGAGCAGCAAGTACCAAAGAGAAAGCAGTAAGAAATTTAAAACTGAGGTAACTGCAGTTCCCCAGATCTTCCTCTTGCCGTTCTTGAAGATGAGAGTGACATTGGCTTTCTTCCCCTCTACAAGAACGTCTCTCAGCCACTGTGACCCTGCCATCAAGTGTGGCTCCAAAATTATCTCAACCTGTGCACTCATGGGTGCATCATGCCAGGCCCCATGTACTTATATACATCCAGTAGGGGCTCCTTAACTACCTCTTCACTAAGGATGAGCTCTTCTCCAATGTTTAGGCTGTAAACAAAGAACTGCTTCCTGATAATCACCTTCAGCTAATGCTGAATAAATAATACAGAATAGAACACCATTAAAACTAAAATCAACATGTGTTAAGCATATTCTCACTGCTGCAACTATATAAGACCTGCTCTAAGGAACCAGAAGCCATTTACCTTAGAAGACAGAATTCTGTGATAGTTTGACGTATTTCATGGCTGTATTTCATAAAAGGAAAAAGAAAGAAAAGAATACTACCATTACTAGTTTATTTATTACATTGCTGCTGTTGTTCCTGCAACTGCCATGAATTTTATTAGAGATGAGAATCCCACTGGCTCTAAGCATATATAATGCTATGGATTACTGTAAGTCTTAAGCATATGCCATATATTCAGTGAAAAAAATACTTGCTCCAAAGATATCACTGTGCACAGGTTAGAGGAGGAATGACAAATGCATTCAACTGAAACTAAGAGAATGCAAATCTCATGAGAATCACAACAATATTCATTTGTTCATAGGTATAAAACTAAATAAATAGGTATTAAACCACTAAAAAAGTCTGAGAAAATAAGGAGTTCGGGAAAAATAAGATACATATGTTGGAAAAAATGCCTTACAAGGGCTGTGAGATGGAATTCAGAGGAAAAGGGAAGGTTTGGCACATGAGTAAAGAAAGTATTTGGTGCATAAAGAAATATTTTTCAGATACAAATTTACTTCAGCCTCACACAGATGTTTCCTCTAAGAATGATAATAAATAAATGACAGGGGGAAAGCTAGGCAGTGAATATATTTTACATAAGCTTCAGACCTAGAAAATATTCAGTCTAACATCTGCCCTGTGATTCATTCCTTTCTGCTCTTCCATTTAGTTTCTTGGTTACATCTTTTAAAGGCCATTGTGACAAGCATGCTGACAGTGGCAGCTTCAGCATTTTGGAGGTCAGGCCCAGTCTCAGGAGCAAAGAGGCCAAGAGGCTGCTTGCTGGCTGCAGCACTGCCACCCCTGCTACAGTGTCCATTGAAGCGATGACCACCTGTCCTGGAAGGGTTCTTGTTGCGACCATGGGAATTGCAGAAGTTGTGAACACAAGAACATTAAACTACTTCTAGTAAGGACAAAGCTTAGTAGGCCAAACACACCTTTTCTGGTTTCTTCTGATCCTGTCTTTTTTTTTTTCAGCGTGTGTCCCAATATTCCCTTTCTTCAGAAATTAAGATGCTTCTCTACATATTTTGTAGATGAATATTTTACAGTATTTCCCGGTTTTCTAAAGGCATTCTGCTTGTGTATTCCCACCTGTAGGCAAAAATCTGCTCAGTATTTAGTGTTTCTTAGAATTCTCCCATTTCTTCTGCTCCTTCTCTGTACCCAGGTGTATTTTATCAATTCTTTTCATATTTCAGGAATTATTGGCTCAAGTATTCATTCTGCCCCAGCTTGAATTGAAATCATGTGAATGATATATTCTCAGAGAAACATCTGCCCTCTGCACAGTAAAGCAAAGAAAAATTTAAACAGGATATTGAACAACATTAAAAATAGACTGCAAATATGCAATGTTAATTGATGTACACTGCATATTTGAACACTGTGCTTAATTTTGCCATTCTTATCCAAAGAAAAGTACAGTGAAAAAATTTATAGCCTCAGAAAGGGCAATATATTATGAGAAGCCTGCTGATATTCCTACTAGACTGTGAGAGTAATAGGTACATTCATTCAGAGGGGAGATGGAAATGAGTCTGTGAGTGGTACATTATTAAAAGTAGTGAACAACAGCAATAAATTAAAAAACATTTCTGTATCTTCACATTCACTTCAAGGAAAAAGGTATATTCCATAATGTTGAAATAGTGTCACATTAAATTAATAGAAATTTTGAAAATAATACACCCTTAATTGTCTTACTAATTATCACAGACCAGCGGAGCAGTCAAGACAGTGGCATTATTGTGCAAGCACTGCACAAGTGGAGAGCATCAGATGGCACTTGCCAGGAAAGCTGAGAGTCTGGAGAGGGAGAGCAGACAAAAGGCAGCCAAGGGGGTGAGCACACACACAGACTAAGTGGCATTACCATCTGGGTCCAGCTAGGGGTGGCTGGGTATGGACAGATGAACTAAATGGCAAAAAGGCTAGCAAGATGGGACACTGAAAGAAATGGAAGGAGAGTCAGGCAAGGGGGAAAAAAGGAAGCACAGGCATGGAGCAAAGCTGGTACACACAGTCTGTGCAGGAGGGAAAGAAGAAATGGGCACAGGAGTTGTTCAGCTCCAGGCAGCAAATGCTCAGCAACAGCAACACGACTGTGACTGCTCTGGCTGCTTTGCAGCTGTTTCCACTGCCAGCAGCCTCTGCCTCTTCTCAGCCCTCCCCACGGCCAGTTTAGGGAGGGCAGGGGTTTTGGGGGCACCACCTGGGTCCCAGCATCTCCACAGTGCAATGGCCTCACGGGCAGGCTGTTGGGCACAGGCAGCATCAGGACAGAGGTGACCATCCCACGGCAACACTTCCTGCCTTCCATTTCACTTGTAAATCCTACACATGGCTTACACTCTTCCCATTAATCTCTGTAGGTTACTGCAGTGAGACTAAGGCATGTTAACAGGCAGAAGAGACTACAGTTTAATGTGAGAATGCAAAATGTCATGTCAGATGATAATAACTACCACAGTTATCCCTATGTTATTTTTAAATAATTCAAAAATGTTGCAGGATAGAAGTGTGAAGGAGATATTTTGACTTACTAAAAAAAATACAGGCGTTTTTTAAGTCCTGTAAATGCTTTATTCACAAACATTAATTGGTAAGAGAGCAATGTCCAAGAGTAGCTGCTAGAGTGGTTTACACATTAATCTGGCCATTTGTAACTCCTAAAAGTTTGGGTTGTTTTGCAAAGTCAACAAAACATGAGGAACCAGAAAAGCCCATCCCTGTGTCTGGCAAATGTTAAATATAGTGCTTTATTTATTGTATACCACCTTTATCTTCCAACATGAGTCATTAAATCTTCTTTTCTATTGGTATTCCTCCTGTACACCAACAGTACTTTGATCACTGCATAAAGTAAAATATTTTACAATTTTTTGATCAGAGTATTAGACTCTAAGCACACCGCTTATGCACAGAGTAAGGGAATTTGCATTCAATAACTCTAATATCCTAAGTTCCTGAAGGTGGTGTATTAAGTCACCAGCATAAAGAAAGGTACTTTAGTTTCCTTCATACCAGTCTCAGCAGACAGCCTTACTTCACAAGCTAATGTTTTTTTCTTTCTTAAGTTGCAAGTAACTTGAATAATGAAACTGCAAACAAGCCCAGGTGGTGATTCCCCCTTCTCTTTACTGGTCTTCTCCCATTAATCTGTGTGTAAGAGAAGAGAGGAGAAATCTGGACAGAAGGCAGTAAAAGGCAACTAAGTAACATGCCTGGATTCTGGAACCATTATCCACCAGCTCCCACATGATTACTGCTCCAGTTATGAAGACCCCTTAGCCTTTGTACTAAGTGGTCTGGGTCCAGTGGCAAACAGTGTGGTGAGAAGGAACCCTGGAATACCCTCTGACACATCACAGCCAGTACATCAATGGAGCTGCTTATCTGAAATCCATACTGTGGATCTGATGGAGGGATTTAGGGCCAGAGAAGACATGAGCATGCAGAAACAAACTGACAACTAACCAATTTCTACTACTTTTAACTACTGCCAAGGAAGGGGCTGAAGTTCAGAATCTTTAAGAAAGAAAAGTGAAACACAATAGTAAGAATAAGCTGATCAATATTAAATGGCATGCTGTTTGGCCTAGTGGATGGATTGTTTCCTTTAGATCTCAACAGAAAAACCTATTTCCTATTGGAATGCACAGCAGTGGTCTGTGTGCACAAGCAATGCAGCAGAACCACATCCTGAATGTCACATCTCAGGGACAGACAAAAGGCTGTGATTTTGTCCTATAGAAATTCCTGGGAGAGAAGTGGGTCAAAACCTAGCAGTAGTCCTTTGCATGAAGAGCCCAGTGTGATCCAGACACCTACTTCAGACCACACCTTACAGCTGCAGATTGCAAGCTGTTCTCGAACCACTGATGAAAAATGGAAACATGCTCTCCTGTATAGTCTGAAACAGTTTCATCATGTATAACCAGCTATCCTTACTTTCTGAGGTGGTCTTCAAATGGACAAAAACATTTAAAGAAATTAAAAGCTATTAATTTTTGTTTGTCTAACACCTGACAAGCTATCAAAGTATGAAGAAAACTACTGAAAAACTTCTGTTTGAACTGATTTAATGTCATGTGACAATTCCCCATGGTACTTTGGGACAAAATTGTAACTGCTATATGGAAGACTTGTATTGTACTAAAAAATGTATTATACTAAAAAATGCTATTTAGGAAACCAAAAAGCTAAAAAAAAATTCTGGACATTCTGAAAACATTATAACATAGGTATGAAAAATGTTCTGTAACAATATCAAGACATTTCTAACAATAGGAATTGTATATTTTAACAAAAATTACAGTAGTATAAATGCCTCCTCTTTCCAGCTATGATCACCGGGCCACGGCCATCTCTGCCTTGCCTGAGAATAAGCAATGCCATTAGAGAACTGGTGATATATCAGACTTTATGAACTATGTGTAACACATCAAGTGAAAAGTGAATGCACCCCAGGTTAGCACAACAGAGATGCATAACTCATACTGTGTGCCAGGGAATTCCCAAAGTGACCTCTCTGACTTCTGATCTCATTCAAGACTAGTATAAATAGCAAGGCTTTGCCCTTCTTCTCTATGACTTACAGCTAAGAGAAATATATGTCACTGGTCATCAAGGAAAGCACTTTAAGAGGAAAGTCCAAAATGCCTTAGAGCCTAGACAGCCAAAAAAACCCAGATAGCTGAACACTGTAAATATTGTTCTAACTACTTTAGAAATGAAAGTCACTTCATTTTTTCAGTAAGTAAAGGCTAAGTGAAAATTATTTATTTTTAAATTATCTCAAACGTGTTTTAACATGCAATATGAAAACCAAAAGGTAGATCAAGGAAATCAAACCTGCAGCCATAGACATGAAGCAGCACCAGACTTTTCACAACTCTCCACAAGTTCTAGAACTTTTCTTGTGCTTTTTTCCTTGCTTCTTGTATTCAAGTAGCACAAACTTCCTGCTCAGAATATAATTCAGAGCTAATGGCAAATCCCACATCTGAGTGGCTTTAGAAACCACCCCCAGCTCTCAGTGTCTCCTGGCAGCAGCAGCTTTCTGTGTGTCTGGGTGCAGCATGGTTCTTCTCGCTTTGATACAGGTCATTAGGCCAAGTCTTCTGTTGGAACTATCACTGAAATGGCAGCCTCCAGGAATTATGCTGCTGCCAAATTCAGATCAGGGGAGTGAAAAAACACATTTTCAGATGTCTTAAAAAGCTGATTTTAAACTCCCTGTTCAAATACAGATTCTCCTTATGGCTGGGATCCTGCACCCTGATTGTGTTGAGACAGAAAGCAACAACAGGATTGCAGCTTAAATTCATTTTCCTGCACTCAATATTTACTCTGAATAACCCTGAAATAATAACACTTTGTATGCATATTCCACATTTTGTCTGAGGAATTCAAATGGGTATTATAAACATCCAGGGACACATCCTGCTCTCTCTGCAGTAGTTAGAGAGCCTCCCTAGCTGAACATCTCCTAACATGCAGAGAAAAGAGGGCACTAATCTGTGGAATGAGGCGCTCAGTGTGACCCTGCACAATGAGGTGGAAAACAGAAATCCATGTCAATAAAACAGAAGCTGTGGGAGTTCATGCAATTTTGGGTCTATGGAATAAGCTGCCAATGTCTTTTACTGAAAATTATTTGTTTGGCCACCCAGCCCTCCTTCTGGGCTTGTCTATGCGAGCCCAGGACTCCAGCTCTTCTTCCCATGCTCTAACTTGGCCAAACACAAAGAAAGTTTAGTCAGAGATTAATTATCTCAGGCAAGAGATTGTGCTAACAAAGCCCCAAGAGTGGTGGGGCAGACCTGGCTGACATCCACTCAGCCTTGACAGCAAGCACAGCAAGCCTCCCCATGCAGGCTGACACTTGCTCTCAGTATGCCAAATGGATTCACCATCTAAGTACTATGTAGAAACAACACCCTCATTATGGAGATCAAAAAATCCAGAATCGTGATAGTAAAAGAAAACTCAGTCCCAACAGTGACAGACCTGAGCCTAAATTTAAACATATGAATACTGCTCTAAGGGTGGATATTTGCTAATGATCACCACAGTCTAATGACTCATAACCATCTGAACTCTGGGGCCATTTTCTTATCCTTATGGAGACCTACAAAAACAGCTCCCTTCTGAAAAGATGCTGGTTACTGCACCATAACAAGTGATTTATAAGTAGTAAGGTGGGAACAGCAGATAGATTTACAAGGTATCCTTGTGTGTGTGTGTGTGTGTCATAGAGAGAGAATTCATTTGTGTAGTCTGTACACCTCCTGGTCAGCTAACCCAATGCCTACAGCTCAGTGCTGCATAAAAGTTGTGCTCCTAATTGCCTTCCCATTTCAGCTAATTCTTTCCTGCATGAGCTAACTGGGTGTTGAGCCAATTTTCACAGCTTCCAGGGTTTTACATGGCTTTCCATGCTTTAGAGCTACAAACTATCCTTTAATTGAATTAAACACTTAAATTTGTTCATAAATGTGGAAAGAATACACCCTCTCCATTAAGAAACAGGAGCAGATATTCATCTGTAAGCTAGAAACCTCCTTACAGTTTAGTAATAATTCCTATAATTTTGATGGGGGTGTTTTTAATGGGAAATGTTTTTTTGGTTGATTGGTTGGTTTGGTGTTTTTTTTTTCTGTTGCAGAGATTTTGAATTGTTATTTATTTATGGGGGCTTTGAAAGATACAAATAACCAAGTGGTGTTCCATATTTTGTATTAAATAACATGTAGATTTCAGAAGATATCATTTGAGTTTTATGACTGTTACTGTATTATGTTACCAGCGTGGTTACACAAAATTACAATGATAATTACATATTAAGTTTGTACATGGTCCTACATTGTTACTTAAAAGTAACACTAAAGGAAGGTTGGTTCTTTCTTTCAGTGCTCCGTAATACAGCCCAGAACTTTATTCCAAGAGATAACAAGGATGTGCACATGCACACACAAGTACACACAAGCAGAGATAATGTGAATTAATAAATCACAGTGGATATAATTTCATTTTTCTTCCCATTGTTTTTCACTTCATTATTCTGTTAGGAAAAAAAAAAGTAAAACAAATTAAAAGCAAAAATTCTACAGAGGATCTCATAAACTTTCACATCAGCACAAAAATATTATTATAAAGTAAAGAAAGAGAGGTAGGGGAATAAGGGGGAAACTAATGGGACTTGTAAGCACTAAATGTATAAAAAAATCTAGTTTATGTGATGCATTAAAGTCAGCCTGAATTATTAAGAGAAACTCCCTTTGTGTCCCTAGGTGCTTTACAATGTCTGTGCAGTCCATATCAAAAGTTCTGTATGCTTTGTGCTACAATCACAGTCGTTGATGAAGCACAAATTTAAGACGACAGGTAAGAGAGGTCTGTGTGACTAGGGATTGATAATGGTCCACTGGGCTGTCCACCTTTATGTTACTAGTTCAGATCCAACCCAGTTAAAATAACAGAAGCTGGTGAGGTCTGAGAGCTGTTCAGTGGCCCATGTGAAACGAATGCAACGATTTGGACCAGCACCCTGTGGACCAGCAGTCAAATCACAACTCTTCCTCTGCCTATTTTTCAGGGTGACTCCTTAGACTTCAACACAGAGAGGAAAACAAAGCCCTAGGTATGGCATCTACCTTCTCTGCAAGCAGTAAATACCATAAGCTTAAGGGCATTTGCATTTATTACAGAACAGCGATTTATATTGCAGTAGCACCAGTGGACCTTGACTGCTATCAGTATGAGCTATGAGCACAGGAAAAGAGATGACTCCCTCTTCAAAAAGTTATGAGAAAGGACAGAAGAACAAATCTACTCTATGAATTGTATTTATTCCTAATTGCAATTCTCTGCCCCAGCCATGCTACACCGAAGGAAGGCTTTCAGCACCCCACACTTCCAAGCTCTACAGTTTCAACAGAATACTTTATGCTTAGAATAAACGTGTCAGCAAGGGATTCTGAAAGCAATTCATACAGCCAGGGCATTTGCTTACAACCTGAGATACATACACACACACACATAGATACATATATATATATAAATTCTACTACAGATTTGACTGAAAGCTTAACTTCTGTGTGAGTGCAACAGATTTTGGCTCCACTGCCTTAAAGTACCACACCAGATAATCTGCAGATCAGCATAACTACATCTGATTACCTTTACTCTAAAACAGACAAAAACCTCGATGCCAGATGAGGGAACAACACTCAAATCAGAGGAAGACATAGAGAATATTTTTAAGGAAAAAAGGCTACTAAAAATCACATGTAGTACAGCTAAAAGAGACAGTCCCATAAAATATCTGATGAAATAGAAGAAAGTAATTTGTGGGCTTTTAAAACCTAAAGTGAAATAAACATCTACTTATTTAACATTCTTGGTTTGCTTTGTAAAAGTTTTACCCTTTGATTCATACTGTCCTTCTCATTACCCATATGATTTGGGGCATTTTTAAGAAAAAAAATAAAATACTTCAAAAATTATGTCAGGGGAATTAAACTCTTTAGTCTCATTGTGTTCTCATATCAGTTCTCAGACGCTTTTTGAAATTAAAAGCTTTCCATAATAAAAACAGTGTGGAAACTGAATTCATGGCCCCGCTCTTTACCCTTCCTTCCTCTTGTCTTTCTGACCACCAGCTGTCTCTCCCAGGGATCAAACCATGACACAGTTAATTTTGTATGTTTCAGCACCTATGTGAACTTCAGAGGTTGGAAACATTCTGCATTTTCTACTATGTTACTGTCATAAATGTTGATTTTGGTAAGCTTATTTTTCAGCCTCAGAAGCACATTTAATCTTGTGATTAAGAGCAAGCATATCAGGTGAACAGTATAAAATTTTTCAGGATACTGTTTGCCTTATGGGTGAGCAAATTTTTGGTGTGGATGTAATATGGCAATATGAATCCAAATTTAAAGCATTGATTAGTATCTGTCAAAATACAAAAACCCAAAGCAAAGGATCCATCCTTATCTTCCCCCTGTTGTGCAACTATGTACAGTTACACCTAGCTAAATTCAGAGATAACAGAAATTATGGATAAAAAATAGCAGTAACACACATTTGTACATGCTGAGTGCAGCAGAAAGACAAGGATGAAGTTAGAAAATAAAACCTGACAGTGAAATTTAAGACTTATGAAGTGGACTTCCTGAGATGAGTTTGCCTACTGAAACTTTTCCACCTGTTACCTCAATCTCTTGTATAAACTTATTCAAACATAAACAATGCACAATTTACCTACTCATATTACTTGCCTACATAAATTATTTTTATCATTATATTGCCAAAGATTTCTACCTAAAAACTGCATGGACATTGTGCCAGATCCTTAGAATATATTTTGTAATACATGGTGTAGATACTTCCTAACAGAACTGCAACAGATCTACTGGTGTGAGATTAAGAACCACAGCTCAGATGTGTTACAAAGAAAGGAATCTGAGACATTTACACACAATCTTGATAGGAGACTGAAGAGGCCTGAATGAAAAGTAATTGTATTATGTGTATTAGTGGCCTGACAGAAAAGATGGGGACTAAGAAAACAAGCAGTAATGAGGGACTAAGAGGGAAGCCCTTTTTTTTTATAATGCCTGTCTTGAGCTGTTATTATAATATCTGGAGTACAGATATAAATCTGGGTCAGCAGCACAGACATGTCAACTGCATTTATTTGTGGATAAGACTGTAGAGGTGATGTGTAAAAGGCAAGGAGAGATGGATCAAACTAAAAATCCTTAGGATTTTGGCAGAAGTTAGATCAGGAACTTCAAAGGGTGAATGAAAGGATTAGGGGAAAACCAGACAAGAATGGAGCCAAAGATACAAACCATGATGAGATTTAAGGAGATCAAAAGTGACAGTGTGAGAAGAGGAGGAAGAATTGGCTAAGAAAGAATCATTAGGTAGTTTTATGAGGGTGGTTTCAGCTAAAAAGAAGGTCAGAAGCCAATCTGAAGGAGTTTACAATAGCACTGGAAATCACCTCCTTTGAACACAATAGAATGTGAATGCACAAAGAGCAAAAGTGATCATGGAGCCCAGGGGAAGAGACAGAGAGGTAAATAGAGTCAGGATGGCTTTCTAAGGACTGGGAATGTTAATAAAGACTAATATCCTCTTAATTTAAGAATGGAAGGAGCTAGAGAGACATGGTCAAGAGAAAACCAGGAGAAAATGACAGCAAGTATAAGAGAAGTATGAAAATAGGGTAAAAAGGAATGACTGTGAAAAAAAAGAAGAGCAGAATAGATGAGAAGCATTTACATCTGCATCAAAATACCAGTAGAACAGTATTGTATCTAGCTAGCTGTACAAAAACAATATAAAAAAACACCACAATGAGAGTGGAACAGGGTACACATAAAGATGGAGTCTGTGGAATCTGGAACCTCCATCCTTGGAGACATTGAAAGCACTACAAAGTTCCAAGCAATCTGATCTACCTTTGAAGCTGGCTCTGCTTTGAGAAAAGAGGGTGGATTAGAGGACCTTCAGAGACCTCTTTCAATCTGAATACTTCTGTGTAAGAAGGACAAAAGAGGGGTAGATAGATTGAAGAGATGGAATAATTATTTCACACTTTGTGTGTGAAGAAATAATCAGGTTTTCAATGTAGCTTGATGTACAATATGGGCCCTTAGAAGGTACTTCCACATCCAAAAGTGCAGTAAGTATCTAGTGCTATTCCCAGCAGTGTTTATATATAAGCCTCAGCAATGGAGGTCAGATTGCCTATAAAAGCAGCTTTGCAGTCTGGCCCTTTATAAAATCCTTGTCCATTCTAGGTATGTCTTAACGAATGTCAATCACCTTTCAAATCTGACTTCAAGATATATGGATCCAAACTGGAAACTAAAAGAAACTGATGGGAAAACTAGACACAAATAACAATTTAATAGATATATTTCCTATAAAATTCTCCCTGTTTGTGCTTTAATGGTCACTAATTAGTAAGAGAAGCATAAATAGGTTGGAATTCTTTTAACATAGTTGAAAGCAATATATTTCTGGAAATCTCAGCTCTTTCAAGTACAATTAAATTTTTTTAATGAATATGAAACATTCTTAAATTAATGACCACGCCCACATTTCAGTATCTTTTGCCTCTCTGAAGAAGACTAAATAGGCTAAAAATATGGGATCTAGACAAATCTTTCATCAAGATTAAATTCACTCTTTGACATCAGAGACACACTGTGGGCCATGTGAGTAGACCAAACTCCCATACTCCATCAGAATCTTGGAAGTTTATGAGAAAGGAAGGATGACAGCAGTGCCAGGAGTGTGCTGTAGCACAATGTTCCATTTTCCAGGTTGGGTAACGCTGCGCTCCTTCAAGGAAAGAACAGATGCAGGAGAAGACCTGCATTTCTAGAGACACTTCTGCTGTGAATTATACCTTACATATGTGTGCTGCCAACCAAAATACATGTTCTGCAGTTTCAATGTCAAATGGCTAAAAGTATAAACCAGACATTACATTCTTGACCATGCAGAAGAGCGTAAGGATCACAACTTCAGTGCAGAATCTTCTACAGCAGCATTCATACAGTTAAGAGCAATTTAGAGGATGCTCCAATCTTTTCCAACTGTTTGCAGTCATCATAGAATTATTGTTCTTTGGTCATACAGTGAGTATATTCCCTTTCTTCCAATTATTAAACATAGGAGAAATCGTGATTGGAAGCATATCTGGCTGGAATACAATCTGCTCTTTTTGTAAACTGAAGATTCAAGTTCTTTCAAATCAAACGTTAAAAAAACCCCCAACCAACTACCATTTCTAATCTCTAGGAACCACTGGTAGAGTTTTACAGCAAGTTTACAGCAAGTTTTACTGCTGAATATTCAAAAATATATACTTCTCAGAAGTATCCTGTAAAATTAAAAGGTCTCTAAGTAATAATAACACCATGAAAACTAAATGGCACATGATCTGAATCAAATTGGCAAGCATAGGTGTAGTAAAATGCTGTCTTCCACATTCTGTATCAATACAATCAAAGTTGCTTATTCAGGTAACAAAAGGCTAATTTTCTGATGTTAACATCTCCTGCCTTTAACAGCTCAAGAATCGGCATGTGACTCCAGCTGAACAAGGAACTCACCAAATCATGCTAAATAAAGAATATTTGCTTTTCAAAGGTTTACCTAAGTACATAGAATCATTTAGGTCAGAAAAGACCTTTAAAATCATCAAGTCCAACATAAGCCAAGTCCACCACTAAACCATGTCCCTAAATCCC
This sequence comes from Notiomystis cincta, assembly GCA_013398075.1. Classification (NCBI taxonomy): domain Eukaryota; kingdom Metazoa; phylum Chordata; class Aves; order Passeriformes; family Notiomystidae; genus Notiomystis; species Notiomystis cincta. Next base: position 63,886 of record VZRX01010485.1, read on the forward strand.
TCATCTACACTTCTTTAAGTACCTCCAGGGATGGTGACTCAACCATTTCCCTTGGCAGCCAGCTAAGGGAAAGGAGAAAGGCAGGTAATGCATGAAAAATACTTTGAGTTGGACACAAGCTTTCTGACTGAGGATAATACTCTATTTGTATCAATATGTATTTCATTTTACTTTCCCCAATTTTAACTTGGTTTGTGCTCTAGTACTTATTATGCATCACTCGAACAGAAACAAAACATAATAATGTTGCACATCATTAAGGAGTAAACTAACTTATGATGCATCCCAAGCATCCTAAAGTTTCTCTGAGAATTGGAAATAGATTTCTGTCTTTTACTTTTCAGGAAATGAAAGGAAAGAGCTTTCTGATCTTAGGTATCCTTGGCACTGGTAAATAGTGCAGTCATTGACAGACTACTCACGTTAAATAAGGTTGTAGAATCAGGCTCATCATTCTTAATTTTAAAAAAAACACTTTCCAGCTTCAGACCAAATGAGCAGAAAATTTGGCCTGTTTTTTATTAAAAATATAAAAGTATGAACTCAACCATGTTTGTCAGGATAAAAAAGATTCTGTAAAGGAATATTTCTATTTAACATTGTGCCATGTGTGAAATTCTGCATTTAACACGCAGATTTGTACTAACCCAGTGGGAGGACAGCCTTTACTAGCTCCTAGAAAATTAATTACTTTTTTACATTGATCATATTTCTGGTCCATAGCTACATTTTAAGCCATGGTTTGGCAAGAAATATAGCCAGCATGACACTTTGTCCCATTTTCCTCTACTGTATATGAAGTAGATTGATTTTGCCTGTCTTCAGTCTACTTTGTTTACAGAAACAGTTTAGTCTTGGTTGCTACTTTTCTGAGGATGCATTTTCTTGACTGCCAGCTCATAGCAGCTAGGATCTACACAATTCCAACTTCCTGGAGAAAGAAGGGATTAATGCTGCTTTCCCTTGTTGTCCAGTGTGACCCAGTATGGAGAGGCCTCTAGCTCTACAAAATTGTTCAGAGCTACCTCTACAAATGCTGAGCTATTCATCATGCCCTGTTAGTCAATATTTAAGACCAGTGTGAATTGGGAGCTGCTCGATGTGCTTAAAGCTGAGTGAGGTGGTGGTGGCTGTCAAGGCTGTAATTGATCTGGGCTTTACACAACTTCCCTCTTAACCCTTCATAGGAAAATCACTGAATTCTGACAGCACATAAACCTCCATCATTATCCTTTGTGTGAGCTGGAAACTGGCCATGCTTTTTTATGCAGGTCTTGCAGCAAGAAAAGTGACTCAACTCACTTCCACAGAGGTTCAATTCTGCTGTTCAAACAATTCCTCCCCAGAAAACGGACAGGTCTTCTTGTAGTAGAATTAACTTGTCAATAATTTTAGAACATCTCAGCATAGAAAGCTATGGAATATGTCCCTAAATACTCACACCTTGAGCAACAAAACAGTGAGTAGTATCAAGAGTAGTATCAACAGAGCTCACCTTGGGCTACCCCAGCTATGAATACAAACAGGACATTGTAAAGCACAATGAGTACAGGCATGGTCAGTGCCAAGTTGTTTCTCTCTGTTACAGCTAAGCTCTTCCAAACTGCACTAATAATTCCTCTTGAGTTAAGAACATGCCATTCAGATCAAAGAACTACTTCACACAATTAAGAGATTCCTGCTGTGAAAACAGATGTATACTTTTTCTTTTCCATAGACCGACTATATATTTGCACTAAATTTGACTGTTACTTCATTCATCTTGTCATTGGTACATGCATTTCCAGTGCCTCACCACCTTCATGCAGTCCTGAAGACCCTTTACACTGGCTTGGGACAGACAGTTCAGACAGAGAAGCTACTGTGTGTAAGGTGCAAATTTAAACTATAAGGGCAACACAGAGGGAATTCTGGAGGAACGGGAGCAATGCTGAAATATGAGCAGTAGTGGGGAGCTGTGAGAAAGGCAATAAAAACCATGAAAGCATGAACATTACTTAAGGGGAAGGGAAGATAATAAAACAATGAGGAGAACTGAGTAAATAAAGGTTTGGAAAAATTCAGTTGTCTTAAGTTTAAAACTTCCCAACCCATCAACAGCAGTTCTCATACGAAATACCACCAGTATTACAGTACTCATGCAAGCCATAATACTAAACTAGGTTGAATGCAATTATTTTTCTCCTTCTTTCTATGGTATCTGCGAAGCAACTATTTTAATATTTGTGAGACAGTGCTATTTCCATTTTCTTGATAAGGAACCGTGTCACAGAGAGACAAGAGCAGACTGATGTGAGCAAGGCAGGGAACTGAGAACAAATCTCCCATAATTATTCTAATAAATCTAACCATCATTATTGTCTTGCCCCAAATCCAATATCCTTGCCCTCATTTAAAGTATTTCCCACTGACTGTGTTATGAAGCTTAGGCTCTTCTGGCATCTATTTTCTCCAGTCTTTTATTGATCGTGGGCTCTTCCAAGTTTCTGGCCAGGAAAAGAATAAGGCATCAAGATGACAAACCAAAGTGCAATGGAGTAAAAGAGCCAGAAACTGTGGAAGAAGCACAGGGCAGTCTTGTGAGGTTTTCAAGATATTGTGCATTTTGAAAGCATGGAAATCAAATACAATAATTAAACAATGCCATGCGATTTTTTTTTTCCAGTGCTACCATTTTTTACATGAAGATATTAGCTCAGTCCCTCTCAGAGCTGGTTAGAAATTCTAAAGATATTTCAGAAGTTATGCAAAACATTACAACTTATGAAGGACAGAGATAAATGCACCGTTGTCTGAGATTTTAAACTTAAGTTCAAATAATGAGTAGGCCTTCCTCAGCTATAGAGTGATTCAAGAGTATGCAGGCTATGCTAAGCAAACTATGACACTAGATAAAGCAGTGACCCCTTCCACATTCAAATATTACATGAGTGTGCAATAAGTAAACTGAATAGTATCTGGCACTGTAAAATTACACAAATTAATACTACAGTGTTTTACTGCATAGGCTCTGTCTGAGTTATTCCATTGCATTAACATTCTGGTTAAGAGATTACCCTGCCCAGTTGTCACTGGGATGTGTCAAGAGGGGTATCTGTAACTCAAATAACTGATAGATTTAATTTCAGTGCTGAATTCTGGGGTTGCACCCATGCAACATCCCAGAAGTCTGGTTTCATCTAGCAGAATCTATCTGTATTCAAGACTGATGATCAGATGAAGTATGACCAGCAACAGAGGAAAAAAAAAAAAGCAGAAATGTCTAAGTAGCAGAAGTGATATGTATCCAGCAGGACTAGAAAAGTTTGCCTGGACTAGGATCGTGTCTTGAGTATCAGTCATGGGTGCATTGCTTCTCTCTCCTATATTTAGATTTAAGTCCAAATTTTCAGCAAAGAAATTAAGCTCATGCAACATTGTCCTAGAGTGCACAGAGGCTCTGCTCTCAAATTTACAATGACATTTACAAATATCAAAAGAGTTCTATCAATTTCCTACTGCCCAAAGGAAAATGAAGCAGCAGACAGGAAAAATAGGGGAAGAGCCAACATTTCATAGCAGTATTTGGAGCAGGAGGGCAAAGAAACAAATGATAGATAGTTGGAGACAGAGAAACTGAAAACACAGATTGACAACTGAAGTTCTGGCTGGAGAGCTGGTGGGAATGAGAAAGATGTACACCAGCCTGGAGATCCAGGGATGAAAACATGCAGACAACTGACTGTAGAAAGGTTCTGAAGACAGGAGGTAAAGAACAAGTACTTATACTATGCTTATGGTAAAAAAAATAGAACACAGGACAAAAAGTCAGTGCAGCAGTGAGAAACAGAACTGTTCTCCTTAGGACACAGAACTGGATTATACTCAGTTTTAACAGACAGTGAACAGGGATAGGATAGATCACTGAGAACTAAGCAAAGAATCAACAATGACTAAAAACCCTTTTGGGGTCTTCTAGAAAACAAATTTCGGTTTCTTACAATTCCTGTGCCATCAGTAAATACCTGTGCAGTCTGATGGTAGTGAAAATAGGTATCTTGCATCTTACTCCTTCAGCAGTAGTTTTTGCAGAATATTATTCCATGCAACTTGTTTAACAGAAGAATGGTACAACATTGTATGGGGGATTTTAATGTTCTAAGCATGTCACAATCCAGACAGGATTGAGACATTCTCAGAAGTTCCTATTTTAAAATAAACTCATTATCTTTCCTTCTGTCTCTCTATTTCTGTCCCTCTTTCTCACACAGAAACATTTTCAAAATAACTTTTTTAACATGACCAAATCCAGAACAAAGGTGCCAGAAGTGCCAGGCTGCCTATATAACCAAATTTTCCCTCATCTTGTGAATGGGCATGGAGACTAATGGCATGACTCATATCTATTGTTTCCAGAACAGACCTGCCTCATACAGTGCACAAGAGAGCCTTGCTGCAAGGATGAATCAGAATTGTGTATTGTAGATGGTTCACTTGGTAAAGAATGTTGAAGAAATGCACTAAAAAATGGGACAGCATTATATCAAGAACAAGAATAAAGTAATTGTCTGTCAATCTAGACAGCTGGATTCTATCTTTCCTTGACATAAAGTTTCCATTATAGGAATTCAAACCAGCTTTTTCACAGGTGGTCACTGAAAGTATATTCTTCATTTTCCATGTGATTCACTGAGATGAGGCATTTGAATTTGCAGAAGATATGCATGTTCAGAGACATAGCTGTAAACAGGAAGACCTGAGTTGGAAAAGTTCCATGTGACAGTAATGAAACAAGGCTTTTGGACCTTAGCAGCTCAGGATGATCCTGTAGATTAGTGTCACTTTCTGAAAACAGTATTCTGGGCCATGGTTCTCCAGACATAAGGTAGAAATCATACTGTCTGCCAATCTCAGAGGCCTGCAGTAATGCTAAGGTAATGTCTGCTCATCACTTTGGCACTATAGTGATCCTAGGAAAATCCCAGAAGGAAATTAATAATAATTAATAATTATGTCTCCAGAGCATGGCTTAAATATTCTGTAGTAAACAAGGTGTGGGGCCACACACTGAACAATGTCATGAAAACAAAATATGGAACAGCTGTTCATTAAGTGACTATCATATATTCTGTGAACTGAATGAGGAAAAGATTTTGTAAGAAAAAACAATATGTGATCATGTAATTAAAGAAGTCTTCACAATGCATATGCATGGGGGAGATTAAATTAACTTGCCTTAACAAAGTTAATTCCAGCACGTATTAGCTTTAGAGTGTTTGGACTCTTTAATGCAGATTTTACACACACAATATAAAATAACTGAAGATCCAGCTGAGATCTGATTAAAGGACATATATTAGCCATCTGTATTTTATTCATCCAGTTCAAAACAGAATTTACTTTTGACTATTGGAAATGCAATGCTGGAATGAGTTGTAACTGGAATATAGGAATAACTACTTCATTACCAATTATTCCTATTTTCTACAGAGAGTTTGGATTTTAGCCAAAAACTTCCTTTATCATCATAAATGGCAAAAGAAGCAGGTTAGAGACCATCTCCTATGTAATATGCTATGGCATGATGGTTCTTGCAGCCTACCATTGTCCCTTAAATTAATTAAAGTACATGAATTCAAGGCAAAATTTATTAATGATTCTCACAGGTAAAGAGTACATTCAACTTCCATTAGCTTCAAGAGATGTAGAGCCAACACATGGCTATTTTTACCAGTCCTGCTCAAACACCTACAAGGAGAACCCAAATCAGATCTTTATCTCCATTTTTTCATATGGATGTGACCTTCTCTTTGTGAAAACCACAGGCTCCTTGTGTACAGGTGGGTAGATATATATGTATCTGTATATCTGTCTGATCAATTGAGTGGCTTTCACTTGAAATATTCTGTCCTTTAAGAATGACTGTGTCTCTTACACCAGCAGAGATCATATTTTGCAGTTCATTCTTTACTTACTCTTGCACTCAAAGACATGACCCATCAAATATGGCTACATATTTAACATGGAATCGCAGTCTTAGAAGATGCTTCATGGCTCTGTTTCTGTGTGCACTGCCTGAGTTATGAGGGCTGAGTTATGTGTCTTGCTGATAAACAGAGAGACTCTGTAGAAGGTTTTGCTTTTCTAATCTCTTATATAAAGAACACAGAGCCAGCTCAGTGGGTGCTTCAGAACATGCACTGTACATACATGTTCATAAACCTGAGGTTAAGTTCCTGACACTCCTGTGTCATTTAATATCCTTCACCTCTTAAATTTCAGATTCTTTAGCTGTGCATTCCTAAGCAAATTTTAAGATAAAGTGCTTGTTACCACCAAAATAGTTATTCACCCTGAAAATTTTAGCATATGGGCTAAATGCATTTGGGTATCTACAAACTACAGCAATCATTATTCCTGTCATAATTGTCAAACTATAACAATCCTAATTCCTCTGTCTTAGCTGTAGAGCTCATTGCTCCCTCAGGAGAGGAAGAAGAGGGGCAGGAACCAATCTCTTCTCTCTGGTGACCAGTGACAGGGCCTGAGGGAATGGTTTGCAGCACTGCCAGGGGAGGTTTAGGTTGGGTATTTGCAAAAAGTTCTAGAACACTAGAACAGGCACTGGAACAGGCTCCCCAGAGAAGGGGTCACAGCACCAAGTCTGACAGAGTTCAAAAATTTGGAAAACACTCATGGTGTGATTCTTGGGATGATCCTGTGCAGGGCCAGGAATTGGACTTCGATGATCCTTGTGGGTTGCTATCAAACCAGAATACTCTGATTCAATGATAATTACTATCCCTTATCATTTAGAAGCTTTTATATCTTACACAATATACAATCAGCAGCAGATACGGAAAGGTCTACAGTACCAGAAGGATTTAAAAATTAAATACAATATTTAAAATGCAAATAAAACTTCTCAGCTGCTTTTAGATCATTTTCACCCCTAACTCCATATCAATATCAGATATATATTTTATTGCATTGATCTTATTCTACATACCAAACACGGAGTACCAAGTATTTCAATGTTTCTCACAATTTCACAGTGCATTTTGCAAGTTCAAGTTCATTTAGCACAGTCCTGGTATTGCTGTCTTTAAAGCTAAATGCAACTGTTTAACATTTGGATCTTACTTGATTGATAGCAAATAGTTTTCAGGTTGATCAAATATGTTCCACAGCTGTGAGTCTACTTTTATCTTTAATAGTAAGGTCATAGAATCATAGGAAGACTTGGCTTGGGAGGGACCTTAAAGATAATTTCATTCCAAAATCCCTGCCATAGGCAGGGTTGCCACTCACTACACCAGATTAATCAAAACCAGAGCCTCATCCAACTTGGCCTTGAACATCTCCAGGGATGGAGCATCCACAGCTTCTCTGAGCAACCTGGTCAGTGATACAGTGATTTTACATAAAGTAATTTTACAACACTTGCACTTGAAGATAAAGTGATTTCAGAGCACTTGAACTTACAAAGCAATTCTAATTTTTGCTTATGCATTTGAAATTACCATAAATGATGACAACTAAATACTGACTCTGAAAGACATGGGAAATGAGGAAGATATTTAGTCAACATTTGCATGTGATTCAACTTAAGTCCATGTTTTTGTCTGTGGAATACTTTGTAATTCTGCTCCCCTTTCCTTTTGAAAACCATACTATTTATTTAAGTACCAAAATACAGATTTTGGCCAAATTGCCTCACTACCTGTTCTAATCTGTTGCAAGGCAAAAATTAGAACACTGGTCTCATAACTTCAAGTTTCTTGCCTAATCTCAGACAATTCTATGTACTTTATTTCTGAAGCCTGAGGGTTTTTGCTTTTATTTACTGAAGTACATTTGAGATTATTTTTGGCATCTTTACACTGGGTCATGAAACAGCATGTTTTGGCACCTGCTAGCCTCACTAGCAATCTGCTTACTCCAGGCTGTCATCCTTGTGCTACTCCTGGGTATGCATCTGACAAAAGTCTTGCAGGTTTGCTTGGATCTAGAATTTTGCAAACAATGGGAGAAGAACAGCATATGAAAAAGTTTCATTGGTGTTTAGGTGAGTCTTTATTTGTTGATTTTGTACTTTAAATATATAATAAATACTGTTGTTCATTCTTGTATATTCCATTTTATTGATTATGGTTCATACATCAAGCAAACACAACCAAAATAAAGATCCTTTCTGCAAAACTCATCTATTAGTACTTGAAAATATTAATTTTTGAGACTTTCAGATATATTTGCACTAACCACCTTATCTACTGGGGCATTTAGTGAAACTCTGGCACTAACAGCAATGATTATTATGGAGGACCAATTTCAATTCATTTACTACCCTAAATTAAATGCATATCTTCTCTTTCTCCTTTCAGAGTTTTCTGATTGAGAAAAAAGTACCTGGTGCTGAAATGGTTCACAAGAACTAACCAAAACCATGGTGAAACCACATACATACAGATTATTAGCAGTTATTAGCAAAAAAATGAAGCCACTGTGGAATCAGTGGAATCACTGATGATAAATGTATACAAATTACCTATTCCTATAATTCAGTCTACTCAATCATCACACTTTAAAATATAAAATTAGGAGAAGGAGGGTGTGTAATATTTTTTTTTAACTTATCACCTCATGGCTATGACTATGAACATGCACCCCAGTGTAGTGAAACCACGAGCTCTGAAGGAAAGGGTGCTTCCTGAAGAGCAGAATTTTTTTCCTCTGACTCTGAACTCTGACTTAGTTCCTATAGACATAAAGTTCATTTCACTTAACTTTAGATATTTGCAATATACGCATCAACATCTAAGCTGATCCCTAGGTTTCCTTTATTCTCTCTAGTAAGAAATGTGCTATTGTACAGTCTGATTCATCTGACCTGCTTAGATGTCTACCTTCCAAGGAGATGAATCATGCCCTAAAAGTGTCTATATCTCTCCATTGACTATAAAGACAGCCTAGCCAAAGACAATTTTGATAGAAAAGACATTACATTAGGACAGATAAATTTCACCCCAGAAGCTATGAAAGGAGCAAAACAGGAGTGAATGCTATTTTCAGCAATATTTAACTTCTGTATGATTTTGAAATAGAAAACCACCCCCAAGGTCATGTGGGGACAATACTACTGAGAGCTGCTGAGCAGCACAGACTGGTCTCTTCCAAACCACAGGGGAGCAACTCCTTCATGAAATGTGCAAGGTGACCATGAAATGACAGCATCTACTCCCTCTACACCTTCCCCAAAATGTATCTGGATGAAGAGAGGAAACTTTAAAAGTGCACTGCTTTCTTTAGAAGTTGTTTGCAATAAAATTAATACAGAGTCATAAACTGTATTTGTATTTCTACACAGAAAGGACTGCTAAACTTTTAAGAACCTGCTCATACCTTTGTCCTCCTGCCATATTTTTAAAAACTCTTTTTGAAACAGTTTCTTTCTAGCTTTAATTGGCTAGAAAGCCTCTTGGCTTTAGCTACTTAGTGGATAAGAATCTTATAGTTTTTACCATATTCCTTTCCTTAACATTTTTCAGTGAACTGAAGATGAATGAAGTGCTGTACAAATGGACTTCTGCATCTCTTCTGTCTCAGTATGTTAAAGGCTTTTTTTATATGTAGATATGTAATAAAAGCTTTATTTCTAATGTATAAGAAGCATAGCTCTGACCTAACTAAATTGTGACCAAAATCCTGCTTGATCAATCAAGTCTTTCTCTGAACTTCACTTGGCTTTCAAATCAGTCTTCTGTCTTCCTTGGCTTGAGAACAAATACTTCAGTTAGAGCAATAAAAAGTCATTCACCTGCAGTGGAAGAAGGCAAAATCTGCCTAAGGTGCAAAGATTTATTTTGTCCACCAGAAGTTAGTACCCAGTATTGATAAGGACAAAAGAATCATTTAAGATCACATAACAAAGCTAAAAACCAGTAACTAAAAAATAGTCAAAATAAAGCTACATGATAACTCTTCTTCAGAAAATGTTAAAAGTAGGAGAAATGACGGGATTCAACATTAAGAAGATATAATGATCTAGCAAAATTACTTTTTACCTCTTCTAATCAAGTTACTCCAATACTTTCTAAATGTTTGCTACCAAAAAATCAGCTCTATCATCATCAGATTTCTCTTAAAAACATTTTTACTTGTGTGGTGTATTCCCCTGGATCTGGGGTTGAGATTTATTCACAGAGTTGCTAGTTCGGTGAAGAGAGACCATGATCTTTCATAGTAGGTTTAATGTGATTTTATAAACCAACCAATTTACAGGATGATTTAGGGATTAGGTATTCCAGCAGGATGGGCTATGTATCCAATAAAGTACAAGAATTACTTTTTTTCTAATTCTTACTGGTGATATGCCCCTGCCCTGGCATTTTTACCTTTTAATGCCACATGTTCTCTCTGGTGTGCTAACATCAGCAGCAGCCCATGATCAATCAGTGGGCTGGGCCATGCAATAAAACAGCCATGCCTGCTCACAGGCACAGAGATCCTGCCTAGAAACTGCAATTTAAAGATCCTACTGCCTCATTTTTGAAACTATTTAAGTCTGGAAAAAGACAAAGAAAAAGAAGTACAATTTTATGTGATGATTTCTACTACTTACATTTATAGTGACAATTTATAAACTGCAAATTTAGCATTATATGACACTTTGATTGATGAACTTTGCTTTTTCAGAAGGTGGTACTAGGAAGTCTTACACTGCCAAGAGCTAGCATGAACTTGTCCCCATGACAGTATCTTTGTAATACTCTACCTGAAGTAACATCAGGCATTACTTTGCTTTGTGCATCCCTGCCATTCCATCAACATCCTCACACCAGACAAGTATGACAGAGAAGTATACAGAATTCGCTTCAGCTAATGAGGGGAGTGAGGATTTCTGACTGCTCAGTTATTCAAGGGAGGTAACTAAGATGCCAGGAACAAGGAAGAACACATGATTCTGCTTCAAAAGCAGAGGAAGTTTGGTCATTATCCCTGATCCTGAGGTCGTGCTGAATTTTGGTCAATACTTAGCTAAGTGTCATGTAGAAAATTTGGGGCATAGGCAAAACCTGAACTCATCTTTCCCAGCTCCAAGCTAATTCTCTAATTAATGAGCCAGACTTTTCTCATTTCCTGAGGCACCATAGAACAAGCAGAAATAATATAAAGCTGGCTAAGAAAAATGTTGCATACCAGAGATTCCTACATTGCCTAATTAGGGTTGCTTTACTATGTCTCTTCACTACCATGGCAGGGCAAACTGAATATAGAAGCAAGTATAAAATCCCTAATCTGTGATATTGTCCTTTACAGGTCTGCATCCTGTAAGAGACCAGAAGATCTACTGAGGATGTAAAATAACTATAATAAAAATGCTTAAGATACTGCACCTTTCATTGGGTCCATAATTTATTACAAGATGAAGCTTAATATGAGGCCCAGAATGATGTTTCTGTTATCAGCTGAAGTGAGCAATCCTCACAAAGACCATTCACACAGAAGAGAGAGTTTACATGGGCTTTTGTAGCATTAGTTTTTAAATTTCAAACTGATTTAATCATCTATACTATGTACAATTTGTATGTCAGCCATGTCAGGTCTCTGGAATGTCAAGATAATCATTAAGAAAATGTGTGCATCTGATAATCTCTGCAGATAAAAGAAATCTAGCTTTAGATACATTTTCTCTAAAAGAAAATGTCAAAAAGAAAATGGGAAAAATCACATCAGCAAGTTTTAAGGGTAAGCCCTCGCAGCAAGAGTCAATATGAGAAACTGTTTGCAAAAAAACAAATGTAAAGGTAAACATTTCAATTTAAGCTCTGGTGCTGCTGGTAGCTTCTTATGAGTTTTCTCTCTCTCTTTGTGTTGGGCAGGACTGATTTATTTTTTCAGCCCTAAGCCCTTTCCTTAATTGTCTTGTTCTGTAGAAGACTCTAGAACAGAAAGACCCTTTCATGAATCCATTTAAATTCCTCATGTACATTCCCTCACATCTCAAACTTCAAAACTATTTCCTTTAGCAGCCCACCAGAAAGTACAAGAAGTTCTATGAGCTCAACCTGAGCTGAGAATCCTGAGCTGAGAATCATGCCTTGCATATTCACCACCCACCTTCACATATTCTTTTACTGCTTTCTTCTTACACTTCCATTTCAAATTACTACTCCTTTCCACTGTGACATACTGTGTCTTATCAACTCCTTCAAGTACACTGGACAAAAATAAAGCAGAGGTAAATTTTCTTCCATATCTAATCCGAGTTTTCCCTATAATAAACTAATTACTGTCTAATGCAACTAACTAATTCAGGCTTCATCTCATTTTAGTATAGAATTTCTGATTTTACCTACATTTATAACTGCTGTCCATCATCATCAATGGAACCAAGTCAGTAGACCAATATAGTGTTTGTGTGTCTCTATCTCATAAATTATTCAGCTGTCAACTGAACTTCTTGAGTTTCCTTTGAACACTGGGACCCATGATTATTAGCAGAGTTTACTAATAAAATAAAAGTATTCTGGTGTTCTTTTGGGAAAACATAGGGGATATGCAGGAAAATCATAGCACTAAGTGTGTCCTGTGATATTAGCTCACAAAGGTCTGTGACAAATGGCCCCCAACAGCTGCTCAGCATGGAATCTGACACCAGCCTTCTGAATTTCTGGACAATGTATAGATTTTCCCAATAAAAATTCAGCAGAAGAAAAAATGATTCAAGGAAAACCCCCTGTGATGAACACCAAGGGAATGCCATCTATTTTCTCTATATTCCACATACATGGAATGCAAATATATCCAGCATTTTAAACAAGTTTGCAAGCAATGTTAAGAAAAATGCATTCCTCAAAACTAAAATGGATTTTATTATTACAAGTCTCTGAATTTGCTTCATCCACATTTTGTACACTTACACACTCAATTTATACACTCATTTGTTTTTCATGCCAGCATATGAGAACTACTGTGATTGCCTGGAGATAGTAGGATGACAGTAGGGGAAGTCACACTTCATGAATAAATATATATACAGTGAAAGAAAGAGCAAGTTTTCCAAGCTATCCATCCTGCACATCTTACTCCACTGTTACTCTTTAATGAAATAAAATTTCCTATTTATTTGCAATTAATTACTACTACCTTTTTGATTTCACAGTTAAAAGAATTCCAGTGCATCCAGGTCCAAAAGGATTCAGGCACCCATTCCTGTTCTTTGTAACTTCAGCAGCAAGAATAATATATGCATCATCTAATTTAACTGCAAATGACTCTTTTAGCATGAATTGTCTGTTTAAAGATAATGCACAGCAGAACCCTTAACTGCATCACCATGCAGCACCAGGCAGATAAGATCACAGTGGTTACCAGGGGTAGCAAATGGGAAAAGCACTACAGGAAATGAACTCTTGTCAATAATCTCAAGAGAGTGCTATATTTAGGTCAATTGTACCTGAAATCGTTTGGTGGGGTAATTGCTCTTTGGTACAGACTCTGCTCTCTGAGCCTGTCAGAGTGCTTGTAGGTCCTCTGGATTGGATTCACCAATTTTCTTCCAGACTCATTTTCTAAAAATAAAAACAAACAAACAACAACAACAAGAAAAAAACTTTAATGAAGGACAGCAAGCTTACCAGAATACAGAAAATCACTAACATATTATTTTAGATTTTAAAAATATGCTTTCATTAATGCATTTAATACAAAAACATGTTTCAATATCCAACTGATTGCCTCAATTTTCCAGAATTGAAATGCATTCAATTATTCAGATTTTTTATTTGGCCCTCCAAAGACTTCCCAGATCTACTGAATAACTAAGGTGATATAATGCACTTTTGCTGATCAGTTAATAGTCAATGCAAAATCAGAATTGTTCTTAAATCTTATGATGCATCCCAGTGCAACATTATTCTGGCTTTAATTTGGGTTGTGTCCTCATCTGATAATATGGCTTATTGTTTAATAATTTAAGATTGTTCATTCATGTATACTGAGGAATGTGATAAACTCAGTTTTAGGAATCCAATCTAATGAGACACACCTTTTAGATCAGTTAGCTGGATTAATACAGATACCAGAAAACAGCACCTAGTCATTCTGTCTTATGATTTCTTAGAAGAAATATTTTGCTTTGATAACACAAAGCCTCCAGTAGAATTACTCCTTCTTCACATCACAGTAAGTATTAACCAGATGAATTTTAAAGTAAAGAAAAACCTCCTATTCAGGATGCTTTTACCTTCTACAGACACAGCATCATATCTGTAGTCATTACTCAGTGCTTCTGATTAGTGTCTACTGTAATTAAAGAAAATATCATGATGCAACTATACTGCTGAAGAATACACATGTACTTTTTATTTTTTAAAAAATTACAAAGGTAATAAGGTACACTACAGAAAGCTACAGTAGGTGCATCTGTTATTTTAGCTATTGTTTCTTGTGAAGAACTTCAAATTCAAAGATACTCATTAAATGGAGTAGATGGCAATAACAGACGAAGTGTTAATGGGGCAGCAGTGGAGTGTGTCAGGAAAATGAAGAGACCCTGAGGGGCTCACCATGCTGTTTATGCTCAGCTAAATTCAGCAACATTACCATAAATCCTCTAAAAGATACTATACTCAATTCCTTATTTGCTACTTCTAAGGCAAGGAAATATTCTATGGGATTAGAAGATGGTACTATTTTCTATTAAAGAAACTTTGTGTATGAATACGCTAAATATTTACATGCAATTACTATTACTTATTTTTTATGTAATTTCATAAAAACAAAGAGGGGATCTTCTAATCTCCAAAATAATGTGTGAAGCTATATGAAAATTTCTGAAATCATACACAGAAACAGAGCCTTTAAACAAAAGTATCATCATTTCTCACATAAAATTCTTTTATAATATAAAGACCGAGTTTCAATATTATTTCTCACATGTATAATTCAACTGGCTAAAATAAAATTATGCATAAACCAAGTAGCTTTCCATGAGAGTTCAAAATCCTTGGTTTCTAGTTAGTTGGGATTTTTTATTTTAAGGTGGTATTCTGAGGGCATAAATTAATCTTAGGAAATATACAGAAACCATTCATCCCACAAATTTACTGGTTAAAAAGAAGTATGTTATAAACGGTTCTGCACGCATCTTTACGGTGACCTTATTGTGCCTTCGATCTCACAACAAAACTCTTCCCACATTAGCACAGGTGGGTTTACAGTTAAGGAGAGAGCAGCTGCCACGCGCTGTGTAACTTCGATGACAAACACAACTTGAGGTCAGAAACCCCTCGGTGCCGCGGGGCCGGCGGTGGATGGCCATTCAGTTACCCTTGTGGAATTACAACACCCAGGGCCGCAGCCGCGGAATCACCGCCCGCCTCCCCGCGCACCAACACGCGCCCCCATTGAAGACACGGCCAAAGAGCAAAACAACGCGTGAGGGTTTTTCCAATCTTCTCCCAGTGCCGCCGTTTTGAGGTCTACCTACCACTTTTAATTCTTGGAAACAATGAGAACTAACAGATCTGAAAAGTGGTTGTTGAAATATCTCAAGACAGACCTTGGGCTCTGACAACTGGCTTCCACTATGTACTCTCGACCCTCCACTTCCGAGCCAAAGATCTGATATCCAGCAGCAGTCACGGGTTTTGGGGAACACAGTTTGCATATATAAATCTCCACCTGGGGAATACCCGTTCAGAGAATTCAGAGACCTGCCTCAGTACCAAATGCTTGGCAAATGCACACACAGCCACAGGCGACTTGCTTACCACTGAGAATACAGAAAAATAAAGCCCCTATAGTCATACATTCCTATTCTACTAATGATAATAATGCTTTGTTTCAGGAACTCAAAAAACATTCAGTTACCCTTGTAGAAGCAGAAATAGGGTACTTGTAAGACGCTGAAGAACAAATTCTCCTCTCTGCTTACCACCTAAGCAAAGCACATTTAAAAGACAGATTAAATGTCATGGGCTCTGAGATGCCCTAAGCAATGCACTTCACAAGTGAATGGCAAAACCACCTGGAATGGATACTTTATCCTTATAAGCAGTGGATATTTTAGTAGCAGACAAGAAAATTCTCACAAAAAGGTTACATTCTGACTGATGCTGAGAACCTGCAATTCCCAGAAATGTCATGAGGAGCCCCCAGTTCTTATTATCCCTGAAGAGACGGGAAGAAACCTTATCTACTAAAATAAGATCACAAGAAAGCATCCAGCTCTCATGCAAATACTGCCTTCCTTTAGGAGGTTGTGTACTTCTTCTAGTGTATTTCAACACTGGTGGTCACGTGAGTTATTTCTGGCAATAATTTGCTTTAGTGTTTTGGGTTTTTTTCAGGCAAGATGAAGTAATTACAATTACTTCCAATACTTTGATAGGGTTTTAAAATATTTAAATATTTTATCTCATATTAGGATTTATGAGGTTATTTGTGATTAACAACAGATTTGGGCAAATAACAGTTCACATGAATTTACAGGCACCAAAGTCATGCTTCTGATTATTCAGAATAATGTATAAGTAAAAATACATGGGGCCTAGTCCCACTACTGCTGACATTAGACAGACATCTGTCTCACTTTCCAGTGGAAATAACACCATAACCCAATCTCTAACACAAACATTAAGTCAAAGGTCAAGAAATATAACTACAAACAATTAAGTCAAAATCATTAAGGGAATAGCAAATTAAGTATTTTTTTCAGTCAGAATATGAAGTTCTAAATCATCTGTGAAAACAAAGAATTTAAGGTGAAAAAACGTGTTCCTTATTATGCTTGGTGTATTACTTTCTTCCATCAACGATACATTTTGAACTACAAAGTATAAGCAGTTGTGAGATTTACATTAACTTTCATGCAGATCTACCAACAGACAGGCTTAGTGCCAACCCTGCTTTGAAATAAATGTGCCCTAAATTTATGAAACTCTATCTATAAATAAAAAAAGTATGATTAAGAAAAAGTGATCAGGTATAAAAATAGAGAAGCATGAATGCCCTTCTTCGAGGAAGAAGATATCCAAAGCTGACATTTGGTGCTCTTGGAAAATTTATGAATACCATCATTGAGAGCAGACAGTAATGAGCATCTCTGTTAATACTGGATGCCATGTTTTCCTATGTGAAGTGTTGCTTAGGTAGGATTAATGGTTCAAAGAATCAGTTGCTGCCAAACAAGGATTTAAAATTAATGAGGAAAACACACAACTGGCACTGAGGGGCCCTTTAGGAAAAGCTGTGTGCATCCCTCACATGGTAGATAAACAGTTATCTCCTGACTGAGGCCCATTGGACAAAGTGTAAAACAGTGCACTAATACCTGAGTGAAAAAACAGGGGGCTCTCCTGACTGCAGAAGGTAATGAGGATGGTGAAAACACAGAGTGTTTGGGGTTTTTTTTCAGGCAAGATGAAGTAATTACAACTACTTCCAATACTTTGATAGGGTTTTAAAAATATTTAAATATTTTATCTCATATTAGGATTTATGAGGTTATTTGTGATTAACAACAGATTTGGGCAAAACTGGCTCTTGCAGTGAACAGTGTGTTCGCTTCCAGGACGATATGGAATTGCCTTTAAGTAGGAGGATGGCACACCTAAAAACCCTACTACAAAGCAAATAATGTGAGAGGAAAGGCTATTACATTAAAAGCTGTTGATTTGGAGGCATTTCCAAGGTCAGCCTTTGGGTGTGCAGATTCACCTTCTCAAAACAGTGTTACCCAGAGAGCCAGAACAGAAGAAAATCAGGGGGCAAATAATCAAAACAACTTGCTAGTGATTAAGCGTAGGGTAGAGAACTGATTTGCCTTTCCAGATGTTTCCTGCTGTTTTCTTAAGCAAACTGGAGGCAGCGATGGCATCTTAAGGAAAAAAAACTACAAACAACTAGAAAAATGGAAGTGTAAAAACAAATATTAACCTACAGATTATAGACCTGAACACTGCAGCAGGAGTTATCAGCAGATTTAGTCTCACCCTCCTACACCGACAACTACTGGAGAACAGTTCTATTACCAGTGAACGCAGCAAAGCTTTGTGTAGCAGATTTTGGGCAGGGCTGTTTACACAGGGCTGTGCACCAAGGTCACATCTACCCAATGACTACAGGTGAAAGAGCCACTGACTCTTCTGTGGGCTGAGGCCTATTTCTGCCATCTCTTGCCACAAGCTAAATTTTTAGTCTCTCTCCTTTAATCCTTAACTGAAATCACTTAGCAGCAAGATTATCTTTTGAACAATATAGTAAAAGTGCAATACTGTAACATAAAGACACACAGAATTAGCCTTTTAAGTATACCAAAATGAAAGAGACACAGCCTGGTCTAGGAAATTGTATTTGCACATTGGATCCTTTTCCAGTGTCTCAGTTTGATGGTGCCTTAAAAGGTCTTATGTTGTACCTGAGCCATGTTTAAAAAAATTTGACCCATCTTTTAACCCTAATGAGCAAAGATGCAAATATACTAGAGAGAGAGTGATCAGTATACAGCTACTGATCTTTACCTTCCAGCCACCCACCTACTTACACATGGGCAAGGAGGAAGGGCACACAGAAGCCTCACTCCTGTTATGCCATATCAAACAAGTTTGATCAAGCAGTGAGTGGTATTTTCATGCATCACTCTGCTGAAATCTGCTTTGCTGTTTTCAGGACAGAAAAGAAACATGTATGGGGAGACTCCTTCACTGTCATCTCTGTCACCCCAACAGCTGTCACTTGGAAGCTGCACGTTCTTATGTCCCTTGGCCAGTTCAAATTGATGTATCCCAACTGACTCCTTTTTAAAACAGTAATTTATATGAAGATGGTTAATACTATGATTCTCAGGAGCAACAGATAAACTACGTGTAACTGAATTAAATGCAAAAGAAAATCAGTGTTAGTGCTACACTGGTTTTAGTAGCAGATATCTAAGAAATGCTTTTCTCAGCATTTTTGTAGCACATCATCCAAGCTAATGCTAAAATACCATTCTGGACTTGAAAATTACCATTGTTTATACTCAGTTGCAATGATTTACATCTCAGAAAGTACTGTTGTGAATAAACTTGCTGTTGCTTTGTACACTACTCATAAAGATTTGCCTGAAATGCAAATAATTTATATTTTAGTGACATTTGACAAAAAAATAGAAGTCTAGATAATGTTTGCAAACTGGCCTATATTTAGGATTATACTTACAGGATGATACATCCTGAAAGGAAAAATAGTATTTACTGTTAGTTACTCATTGCCCTTCAATTACTTTGATGTTACAAATACTGACTAATCAAAGACTAAAGCTATACATGACTATTCCCACACTAAGAATAATTGTTCTTAAGTGTAAACAGAAAGGAGAACTCTCCTGTAAGGCTAACATTTGTCTGCAGAATCAACTGGAAAATACTGAAGAAAAATGAATATGCTCCTACTGATCAGATTTCTTTGCAAACTATTTGTGAACAGATTAGAGCACTAAATTAATCCCAAAATGCATTTATATTTAAATGTACCCATGGCTGTTACTCTCCCATGTTAAAGCAATTCACGGCTTCAGATTATCTCTCAGATGACCTTAGCTCAGAAACCCTCTCTTCTTTCCCCCTTACATTCACCAGTACTGTCAGGCAAGAGAACATCTGGTATCACCACTTACAGCAGTGCCTCAGATGCAAAGGTGGGGTATCCCACAGCTCACTGGAGACAGACAAGGCAACAGTCACAGAACATAAACACAACACAGAACCTCCAACAGCAAACAGATAAGAAATCAAAATATGCTTATGAACATATGCACTGAGAGGATAAAGCCCTGGTGTCCTCTGATGCTGGTACAGGAGACCTCAAATGGGTCATGGGATATTTGTAGGGCAAGTTCCTACAACAGACTGACTTCCAGTGGTGTCAAAAGCAGAAAACGAAGGTGGGCTGATGGATCAGCCACAGCGGAACTGCAGGTCGAAGAGCTGTACTAGCATATTAGTAGAGTGAATGTAAAGTATTCATGAATGGAAGAGTAATCTGCAGATGCAGATACACCAACAGGTGTAAAACTTGTCCCCAAAGATAAAAAACTGTATTACTGAGATAGGTTTAGAATTCATTATTAGCCAGGAGACCAGGTGTTGAATAAATAACTTATGGATTAATAGATATTGCAACATAAGACAATCTTAAGTTCTATTTAGATGCAGAAAGATTTTAAGGGTGTAAATAGAAGAGTTAGCTTAAAAGAAAATGTAACAAAAAACCCATGGGAATCTTAACATTTATAAATGGCAGGAGGAAAGGAGCCCTTTTATCATCTCCCCTGAACTACAGAACTTCTCACAGTCATTGTATTGTCCAAGAACTTCAGGTTTCTCACTGGAAACCAACTGTTGATGATTGTGCTGGATGGAAACCTATAAAACAGGAGCAGAAAATGTAACATACTGTGTGGTGCCAGAGAAAACAATAGATTTTGCAACAGGCACAGAAGATGAAGATCAGGTAAGAAACTCTTCCCTTTACAGTAAAATAGTTTAAGATTTATAGAAAGAGACAGTGAGAAAGAAAAATATTTCAAAACTGTTAATGGTCTCATGCAAGAGGCTGAGCCATGGGTGAGCCACAGTCAGTTCCCTGTCACATGCCAAAGGTCATCTAACAATAAATCTAAAAATAAAGCATGAGATGGGGATCCTCGCTCCCCTAGGTGTGAAGGATGGAAGGGAATATAAGAGACATGAGAAATTAAGGGTCAGTGCTCAGATCCTGAAAATCACATCTGCATTGCCAAGCAAAAGACAGTGCAAAGCAAAGAGACAAGCCAGGAGAGAAGAGGGAAAGAGAACAAGATGTCTTAGGGATAGGTCACTGAGGGACATGGAAGAAGTTGGAGGAAAACATGGCAGAAAAACATAAACTGGTGTCAGAGAAAATTAGATCTTATTAACATTCTTGTTGAGAAAGATAATAAGATGTGTAAAAAGTGAAAATTAAAATGGGGTAAGACAAAGATTTATTAAAATAAGCTGAAGCTTTTCACATTCAAGAGGTAGTGGCAAGGCAGCCACAGGAGTACCAGTTGAACATTTTCCATGACTTGCAATATTTTAACTTCTACATTAAACCATTAAGGTGATTCTTACCTTTACAGCTGCTGTGTTAGATGCCAGTATTATCCAAAACCAGCCTGCATAATGTAATATTAGGTCACCCTCCCCAATATATCCCAGATCATCACCATAATTAAGGTAATGGTATCAGGCAGCTTTTTCTCTTCACTCAGCAAGTTTTAAAAGCTATTCACTGCCATATTTCACTGTTCAAGTCTACTGTCTATTGTTTTCATTCCTTTCTTCAGAGTTTATTGTTTTGAGACAGATTTGAAAAATAGTTAGAAATCTCCAGGGTTTTCTCACCATGCCCTTCTTTGATCCAGGTCTCATTCCCACAAAGGAAATAATTTTCTACATCCAGGTCCTGACTAAGGACACAGAGGTTGACAGCCTCTCCTTTTTCTACTAAAAAGGTTTGTATGGGTCATTTTGCTACAGACACTGTGAAATGTTACAGTAGATTCCCTCTTGGGGCTGAGTTGCCACTCAAGTCACAGTAGAAGAGCGGGATTGTTGCAAGAGGAACAAACTGAGAGCAGAACTGCACCTGAAAAGGCTGCCAGAACAGACATGGGTCCCTAACATTCCTGCAAAGGAGTATCAGGCAGGGCTCAGGTACCTGGCTGACCTTTCCAGTCATAACAATGAGATGCAACGATGAAACACAGACTTCTGTCTCTGATTCTTGAGCCTTAAACCTTGGTTATTTTCATAGCTTCAAAGGACAAGAAGTGACTCTGAAACCCAAATTCTCAACAGCTTTACATGTCCAAGAACTTTTGAGGTTCTGAATCTGAATGTCTTAAGTGATTCCCTAAGGAACACTTAAGATTAGGAGCTGTATTTAACACTGGTACTTGAGGTATATTAGGAAATATCTTACATATGACCAAAACCAAGATGAATTTACAACAGGTTTCACCTTGTTCCCATTCAAGACTACAAATTCCCCTATTTTTAGTAAACGACAGCAGAATAACATCCATGAATTTAGGTAAGACACTTAGAAAGCCTCCCCTTGTGCTACCCAACTAATTGAGGAGGATAGCATAAATTAAAACAACTGTCAGCAGTTTAGATTGATTATCCTCTTGTTGCCATTTATTAGCATTGATATAGAGTTCTCACACTGAAATGAGGATAAGTTAGGCCCTAAAACAACTGGCAGTTTAACATCATCAGCTTAGACCTCAGATTTTTTTTCTGTGTATTTTAAATAATCAGCACTACTCTGGATCAAACATTTATTGCAGAAACTCAAAGGACTTCTCACCCAACTCTTCCTGGCGATTAATCAATAAACCTAATTAAAAAAAGCCTGCAACCTTCAGTCATTCAGTTGCTCAGGACTTTCAGTAATAACAAGGAAGGATAAATAAAAGGAAAGGCTTTCAACTTGCCATGATGGAGAAGCCTCAAGAAATATTAAAACCCGAGTGCAGATAGTTTGGCTTGCCAGGCAGACAGCAGCGTAACAGTACATCTGAGTCCCAGCAGCCATGCTTCCTCACATGCAGTCAGTGACAGCCCAAGCAGCTGGGATTGAAAAATGTCAAGAGGATTCCAAAGATGTTTGGGTTGGTTCAGGTTTGGGGGAAAGTACAAGCACAGCAACAACCTACAGGTATTCGTCCAGCGTGATGGTGTTACAAGAGCAAGGAGAAGCACCAGGGGCTCAGAAATGAACATGCTGAATATGAGACAGGCACAGACTGTCAGATGGAGAGGAAAATGCAAAAGTACTAAGGCAGAGGGAAGAAAACATTATGCATATCATGGCATATGTTACCTATAATGCGAAATTTCAGGATGCAATTCTTATTTACAACACACAAAACACCCTTCATTGAAATCTGTGAACTTGTCAATATAAAAGTCATTAATGTTTTCTTTCTAAAGAACTGATTTATAAATGACAGAGTATATTTCCATTGTGGAAGCTTTTGTGACTATTTAAAATGTACATTCATTTTCATTTAAAATGAACAAAGTATGTTGTAATGCAAAAAGGTTGAGAAAATAAGAGGATTTAAATAAAAACCAAGCACACATTGTTGTCAATAAATACCATGAGACATCTGAAAATTTTTAAATAGTTGAAAGGTTAAGGAAATGTAAAAATATGAATGGAAATGAGAAAACCATTTTCCATCTACTTTCACAAGCAAACAAAAAATTACAAGAAAACATGCAAACATTGTATGAACGGACTTGAGTAACTTCACTTAATCACAAAATCTAGTCATGAATAGGCTGCTACCATAAGGTAAGACAGGTTGCAGACAGTCCTTTATGTAAAAGCAAATGTCAAAAGAAAAGCTCTGATATTTAGTTGTGGGCTCCCACTTTTCACATAGGCATTTCCTAAATCCATGTTTGATGAGCTTCTCCAGCTATAAATTCTGTAAATTCCCTCTGGAGCAGTGCAGAGTGTGCTTCATGAAAATGTCATCTGCCAGCACTGCAATTACTCACACTCCAGCAATCATGTGCACAATGCAGAATGGGTCGAATTCAGGTGAGAACGAGAACCAGCAATCAAGCCTCTGGAATTGAGAACAAAGCCATTTTCTTTCATTTGCCATCAACACAACCATCAAGGCCTTAATTACAAGGCAAGTGTCAAGCCTGGCTGCTGAAAGGCTTATTATTATACAGCTCAGCTTCAAATCAGTTTTGTATTGATGAACTGCAAAAATGAGGAAGCCAGCTTAGCCTCACAAGAAAAGAAACAGGGACTAACTGATTATGTGATTGGCAGGGAAAAATAAGGACATATAAAAATACATTTTTAGATAGTAAAAGAATTAGTGAACACTACACCTAAAATCTTTCTATAAACATATTTTCTAACTCAATAGCAAATCTGGGTGGTCTGATAATTCAAAAGACACTTCCTCTAGTTGAGATCATTGTATTATCCACAAAAAACACTGCAAAAAGTCCCTCTTTAGGTGATGCATTCTGTTTTTCAGACAGTAATGCATGTCTGTGAGTGTTCTCATTGTCCCTTATATCTAATTGCTCATCTTTACCTTGAACATAGAGATACTAAAAGAACTGTACACATATTCACAAGCCCTTGCCCAACAATTACCTATTCACATTAGATTAGTTGTCTCCATATTGAACAGCAGATGAGAAACCATCATTTAGTTAGCAACAGAATTTATATATGTTGATTCAACTGAATTATCAATAAGTATCACATTGCAACCATGAGCCAAATATCCCCTCTTTTACCATTTCTTATATAAGACTTATAAGCATGACAAATAATGACAAAACTGTTAGGAGGAAGCCTGGATTTGGAACTGGCTGTTGATACAATGTTAGTTATCCTAAGTGTTAAACCTTGTTTTGCCCTTTGATTTTTAAACCCATATTTTGACTTAGCTTCTGCATGTCTTATGTAACTAGAGAAATATGTGATAGATCTTGGTCTGCCTTTTTGATATCTAAAGTGAATATGCACATGTATAGCAAACAGAAAACCACTTAGGTCAGTGAACATCTTACCATCGATTTTAAGCATTTTACCTGAAACCATCCATAGCTCTTTCTTTACCCATTGCCCAATCCAGTAGATATAAAATATACATTCTTTCTCTTGCAACACACCATATCCTAAAAATCTCAATGGCTCATGCTTCAGCAAGATATTAAGGAATTTGAAATCAATGGCATGAGAAGATTAACATAAAAGAAGATGAAGGGACACAACAGCAATAGGCACATCTCTTTTGTCATTCACTTTCATTGGTTGTAAGCTTGATTTGTATCCATGGGATACATAGATAATATATGCAATACATACAAAATTAAATACTTAAAAATTAGAAAGTAACAGAACGATTTACTTGCTGAAAAACTTTTGATATATTTGGAAATATAAAAAAACCAGATTAAAATTTATAATAATTATTTGTTTGAAGAGGGCAAAAAGTAGTCAGGCTTCCATGCCATGTACTTGAAACATATTTAAGTAGTTTCAATAGAGTTTAGGTAATTTTACAGTATCTGTTTCTATCAGCATGTTTTGATATCTAAGTATTTTTTTAACTCTTTTTTTTTTCCATTTCCACTGAAAGACAAGGGACTAAATAGCTAATTCCCATTCTGCCACTAAAATGCTCTAGATACAGGAACAGTGTAGAGAACTCTTATAAAAGCTTTATTAGTTTCAATTTTCTTCAGCATTAGTTTTATTATTTGTAGTTATATAACTTCTTCCTTCCAAGGAATTTTAAAAGTCCACCTGATTAATTTCTATCAAGAACCATCAGTTTCATTTAGGAAAAGGTCTCCGCCTCTTCACAACTCAATTTCAGGTTCTAAACCATAAGATATATTATTGTACCAAAAATATGCATACAAGTCTTTTCTTATTTAGAAATAGCTGGCAGAACAATGCTATACTTCTTCAGTGTCAAAAAAAAAGTAAAATAAGGAAACTTTTAGGCTTGTATGTTGTTGAGTGAACCTGAACAGAGAACAGTCAAGTATCAAGGACTGTAAATGTAAGACAATATGCTGAAAGAATATTCTACCCAAGTAGAAAGATTACTGGAAAATGTCATCCACACATATTGTTAAAGAACCCCATACTTGGGTATCCAGATCAGAAGGCTGCTGCATTATATTTGAAATCTAAAAGTGAAAAATATTTAGGCAGTTGTTAGAGGAGGCATTGTATGTGGAGAACACGGAGGTTTCTAAAGACTAAGAAAAATGGAACTGGTACCCATGGCTTATCAGAAGTTTACTGGCACAGTTTGATGTTCTTGATGTGGTTAGACTGCAGTATCTCAAATCCTCGGTTTTTTAAGGGCAGGGAAAAGGTACTTCCATGACAGCATTTGTTGAAAAGACACTTGTGTCATATGCTCTGTATACTGAGACACCCAGACACCTTACCACAGAACTGAACAAGTGCTAAGAATAAAATAAAAAGTAAAGGAGGTACTGGTGACAGATCATTCTGTGGAACCCATCTCCTTTCAAAGCAAACAATTCTGCTCACAATATAGATTAATTACAGGAACAAGGTAAACCTTTCTAAAGTAAACCCTTTAAGAAAGTGAACTAAAATTTTCAGATGTAGCCAAATTACTTAGAAGTCTATTTTGTTTTCTTCAAATGAACTTAAGGTCTTACAAAGAGCACAATAGAATCTATCCATACACTGAATTGTAGTGATTTCAGAAACACTCCTGTTTTAAGAGGACAGTAAAAAAATACAGGAGCAACATAAAATATTAATATAATGGCATAACTGACATCCTTACATATTTACTATCACATGCCTTGCTTTTCTGTACAGATGTACCTCCTCATTTCAGAGCTCCTATTTTTTCCCTCTTTATCCTCAGCAAACAACAACAGCGTTTTCTTCAGAAGCAATAGACTTCTAGTCTGTACATATGTTGAAAGAATTACATGAGATGACTGCTTCCTTAAAGTTCATTAATAAATGTATTTGTAGTCCATGTGATTTAGAAGGTTCTTCACGTGTTTGCAGTTAAGCAATTGCCTCAGAACCTTCCTAGAGTGACAGAAAAAGTGCAAGACTCAAACCAATGCCTTCTGAACTCTCCCAGTACAATACTGGTTATCTCTGACATCCAATACAAAAGACATTCTTTTGAATAGCATTACCTAAATATTACCTGGCAAAAAAAAAAAAAAAATTAAATGCCTTTGAAAGTATGTAAACAGAAGTAGTTTTCCAGCTGAACAGTATAGCGAAAGAACAACTAACAAAACAAACAAAACAAACAAACTCAAACTTCTTTTAACAAAAATTTAGTACCTTTCATATGAACCAACCTTTTTTTAAACTTAGAAATAAACAGGCATACTTGGGGTAGGAAGGGAAAGGGAAACCTTCTCTGTGCAATTTGAGGATACCATCTACAAAAAAAATCCAATGGAATACTGCTTGCCCACATTAAAATTCCCACTATGGCAGGAAAAAATATATGTTTACACTGAAAAGGACAGTTGCTGTTACAAAAATAATTGTCATGTATGTGTTGTTTACAATTATTGCAACAGTGTATTCCTACAGTTAGGACTGCACCAATATCCACTTGGCAGGCAGCAGCAAATCCTACTGAATACTGAGGAATTGCAAGCCAACACCTCTCATGAAAGAGCATTTGCATAAACTTGTGTGAGCTATTGACATTTCTAAACTTGAGTTTTATCATCTAATGTACCTCAACAAAGAGAAACTTCTCACTTGTTAAATTTGAACAGAAAGACACAAGGAAAAGAAAAAAGAAAAAAAAGGATTAACGCTCTGAATTGTTTCTAAAAGTTTTCAAGAATCTACGAGATATTTGGAGTTCACAAAGACAGACTCAGGAAGAAAG
This sequence comes from Notiomystis cincta, assembly GCA_013398075.1. Lineage (NCBI taxonomy): Eukaryota > Metazoa > Chordata > Aves > Passeriformes > Notiomystidae > Notiomystis > Notiomystis cincta. Next base: position 91,352 of record VZRX01010485.1, read on the forward strand.
GGGAAAATGGACAAATCTATAATGTGTTACTTTAAATCATTTGAAGGGCTTAACACTGATTTAATTCTAAAAGCTTGTGGTGATTACATGCAGCTTGTGACCAAGTGCCTCAGCTGTGTGTTCAGACACAGATGATACTGAGTTCCTGAGGTGACTGTTACCATTCAAAACACAAGATCTTGTTATGATTTCTTATGGTGGACAGCAAAGGCTACCCAACACTTTGGACAGCCTTGGTTTTTCCACACTCTAGTTGTTAGACAAAGGGACAACAAAAATCCATCCTCTGGAGAAGATCCTGATGCTTTCACTTAGTGAATGGCATCAAAAAGATGGGGCAATGCTGCCACTTCAGAGAAATGTTAAGATATTCAGCAAAGTGCTGAGATACTGAAGTTTCTAAATTATCCACCAGACTCATTCAGTTAAATTTCTTTCATAAATTTTCATAAGTATTTCATGGCCAAATTGGACCTTTACAGGATAGAGCTCAGAAGTTCTAATTCCAAAAGTCACAATTTCAGTGTGCAATTACTGCATGGACCAGAGAGGTGCTTATCATATAGAGGTTTGTATATAAGTCTTGGATTGGCCAATATTATTTTTTCCCATTCTTGACCAATTTTCTTATTTTGCAGTAGCTGATAAAAGCTTAACCATTTATCTCAGTACATACAAGACTTCGAATTCTCTTTACAAAAAGCCTGAAATGCACAGCAAAACACATTGGCAGCTTTTCCTCTAATCTCCTTCTTAAATGGTACAAATTCAGGAGAACCCAGTACACCTACAATAAGAGAGCAGGTTAGGTCTATATCTCTGATTTGAATATCAGAGCACAGTAATTTAACATATTCCCTTATTTCAAAACTGGTAATAATAAACAACAACTCCAGAGCAAGATAAGTAATGCTGATACCCCTTCTGAGCAGGTGCTACCAGATAAACTTTGACAGGCTCGATGGGACTAAGTAATGTCCCAAAGAATACAAGCAGATGTGAACATAACTGCATAAGCTCCTTTTTCTGCAGTATTTTCTCTCACCTCATGATATCTTTGATTTCATACTTTAATAGCTAAGCAACAAGAATTTGCAAATCTGCAAAGGCTGAAAAACTCTCAATGATCATTATTTGTGACTTTTAATAGTGGAGGATAATGCAAACTGAATACTTATCCATAGCTTTATATGGACATAAAGTAACCATTTCCCCTCATGTTGTCTGAAATCAATATTGGCCAATTTCCCAGCTTTCCAAATTTGTTACTTCATTGTTTACTATCATCTACTGACATTGCATATATCTTTCTTCTTTTTTAAATCATTCTCTTGACTCAGAGATCTGCATAAATAGAGTTGCACAGAAACAAACCCAAAGTGTATGAGTTCATGTAAGGTGCAACACAGAGGTTCATATTTCTTTACACTATCAAGTAAAAAACTATGGGTAAGTTTCAGGCTTTGTTTCTCACTAAAATGTCTTGCTCAGACTTCCAATATACATTACTGGAGGTAGAACCACTAATGCTAATCTAAGGCATATGATTTCATATTAATTCTAGCTATACTCATGTATTTTCACCTTTGTACTTGTAGAAAAATTAATTCTTTTGCCATTGATTTATTTCAGGAATACCCATACTTGCATCTTTTTTTTGTTTCTATAGAAAGTGACCTGCTGCTAATTATAAAACCATTTTCATTGGAAGGCTACCTCTTACAACCAAGTCCCTCCATGGTTCAACCTTTTATTTTTCATTTTCTACAAGGTATAGAAAGATCTGGATGGAAAAATTAATAAAAAATATAATTGGTTTTGACATCATTTTGATTACAGCATTATTTCTTGAATAGAAACAAAAACATAATCTATTTTTAGAAAAGTCAAATTTAGGATAAATCCAATGGACTTAGGAATTCTGGACTCCTTGTCTCTTAAAGCTTCTTCTTCCTTGATCTTTTTCTGTTTGATCCCTGGCTTTGTCAGGCTGCACTGTTCCAAAACAATGGCAGTTTTGACAGCATGTGAGTGGAGACAGGAGAGATGACACACAGCTCGAATTGCACATCAGTAGTAAAGTCAGGAACTGGCTCTACAAGAGGGCTTTCACAGGGTAGAGGCAATGGGACAGGAAAGGTGCTCACAGCAGGCCTCCCCAAAAACGTGCTATTCTCTGGGTACAGTCCAGTCTTTCAATCATGCATGGCATAATCCCCAAAGACAGAAAATTTTGGTAATCCATTACGAGGATGATGGACATAACTGGTCTAATCTCTAGCCAAAAAGAAATGTCAGAAGGATGAACATTTTTCCAACCAGCAGGAAGCAGAGAAACACATTTTCATTACTTAAAGAACAGAATTTTGTGAAAATGGAGTACCACTAGATTGGTTTTGAAGGAAAGGAAGGAAGTATCTTCAGTACACAGGTATTATGAGTACCTCTGTCTGCACAGGGGAGTTCATTCTCTGCCCTTACCACGACAAATTTAACTTCATTGTTCTTCATCCAATTGTGAACTCTTGCTAGCAGAATTGACAAATGAATGAGACAGTCTCTTATGAGATGCACTGACCAGTATCTTTTATGGAGTTACTCTGCTGGCTCTTGTCCTGTGAGGTACCACCAAATACCACAACATGTGTTCTTGCTAAGAAGACTTTTACAGGACTCTAGTACATGATGAAGAGCAAAGACATAAACTACTGAACTATGAATTTCTATAGAATAGATGATTGATATCATGAGGCAGATTAGCCTCTGATCAATTCTAAGGTATTCTGATTTGAGAAATATTTTTTTTCTTTGACTTGGTCAACAGAAACAGTAATTTCTATCATAAAACTTAGAAGCTGCAAGAGCAGTTCTACTTGTAAGTCATTTCAGTGGTATTAAGTGGCATCTGTGCAAAAATTAGATATATGCATCCTTTTGGACAGTGGGTATCAGCCCAAAAAGTCTTCTAAAGATAACAATAGAGAAGAAGCACAAAACAAGAAAAGCAGAACAGTTATAAACCCTCTGGAATGACAGCAGTTGATGCTTTACTCAGGAACACTACTGATGCAACAAACCTTTTTGGCCTACGTCAAGAGTTTACACAGTTACAGATCAAACTGTATAAAAAAATATGCATTTGGTCATTTACTCTTTCCAAAGTCCCAATTTAACAATTTCAACAATTCAGTGTTCCTTTGGCTAAATCAGAGGTAATAACTTGGTACTTTGCCTACTGTGATATGACATCATTCATCACGCTACCAGCCTAGGATGGGATTACCTGCTGGGAATGATGTGTCAGAGTAATCTTCAATGTTCCCCCTATAGCAGGAATTTTAAGATGTGAAACCTCTGGGAATAATCTCAAACCCACTGTGACTCCCTGCAGGACACGGGGAATCTCTCTCTTTCCTTTTTTTTTTTTCTAAGCAGAGACAGGCAATTTTATAAAGAGACATCTTTATGAAATCCTCTGATACCAAAAATTCCTTTAATATTTCCTGCTTTTCACAAGCTCACTTTCTACAGGATCTGAAATTCACAGTTATTCAGGCTTAAAGAGATCTCCCTTCTCCTTTCAGGGTCAATACTGAATCCAGACCAGGCTGCTCAGGAATTTTTTGTCAGTTGAATCTTGAAAACCTTCAAGGATAAACATCTACAGCTTCTAAGGACAACCTGTACCAGTGCTGGTTTCCCCTTTCATTCTTCTAAGATTTTGTACCCACAAAGCTGAGACATGCACTGGATTCACCAGCCTGTGATCAAGACTTTGTTTGCCCACTTCAATAAAGACTTCATGTTTGGGTTTTTTAATATCGAGATTCAAACAATTGATTTCCCATGAAAATCAGGATTTCATGGTAATACAGAGACAATATTGTTGTGATACACAACTGCCACAATATACCTTTGTTTGTTGGGAGAGGTCTTTTCCAACTTAAATGGTCCTATGGTTCTATGATATTTTGAGGAATACAAGTAACTGGAACTTCTTGAACCAGCTAAACAACAAATTGAAGAGTAGTGGAATGAAGTAATTTAATTTATAGCACTCTTATTAAACTCATTTTTATTTCTGACTTGATTTAACAGAAAGAAAACATACAGTAGTACTGAAAAAACACTGAACTGGCTCCTTCCTGATTATTATTACTATTAGAATTTCAAAAGGTGTCAGGGTGCAATGTTACTTTATTGCCTGCACTATCAAAACTGATTAAATCTATCATAATATATATTTATAAATTGAATAATTTGTTCAGAAATTATAAAAGGGTCAACTCACTCATCTGATTCAGTTCCTTTTACAGTCAATGAAAAGGTATCATGAAAGATGACTTAGAAACTATAGCAGACACTAATACAAGAGAAAAAAAATCTTGCTCTAGACTGCAAACTCGATGGAGTCCATCAAGGCAGAGCCAGATTTTCCCCAAAATATTGTATTCCAGGCTAGTTTTGGGTTTTTTTCCAAACCTCAGGTAGGTTTAAGTTTTCAGTTGTTACTAATAAATCTATGATAACTAACATATTTGAAAATATAAAGTGGCTTCTGTGGAGTAGTCATAAACATTCTGGAAAGTCTGTTATACCCCTATTTTGGCCATTACATCTCCTTTCTAGAATGGGTTTTAGAATAATTCACTGGGGCACAGGGCAATTGGGTTGGAGAGGAGGATTAAAGCAAACAGCCATCCCACAGTTCCAGGCTTTTATAAGCATTTGGATTTTCTGCATCTCAGGTAGCTTCTGAATGCATTTTGAAATGTTAAGTGCTTCTCTGACCATTCACAAGTCAACCAAAATAGTCCTTGCTCATTTTCACAGGGAAAAAAAGGAGGAAGCCAGATTTGGTAAAACTGAAAATTGTTAGATGATCAAATTGAAAATCAAGACACTTATGTGTGAGGAAACAACATAGTAATTTGCAATTGCAGGTAGCAAATTCTGTTACCCAAATTACACATTTTATTGTCCAAATGGCATGTTCATGTGGAAATTTCAGAGTTAAGCAGAATCCAGGCCATTTACTGGTTGTATGTCAGTCACCTGCTCAGGGCTGAACTTAGCTGTGGAATGTGCTTTCAGTCAAAACAGTGCCACTGATTGCTAATGAGGAAATGTGCTCAGCCCTGAGCAAAGCCCACCCAGAGCAGGACTCACCTGCACCTGCAGCTGGCTACACCCATAAAGGGTAAAACCCCACCATCCTTCCCTGGACTGTGGACTACAGCAATTTATGTGGAAACTGCACCAGAACATGGATGGCAAGAGCTCTCCTAAGATGAGACACTGGCTTAGTTTGATTTTAATTGATTTCAATCAGTGAGGTATTGTGTTAATAAAAATGAAATAATAATTTAAAAAAAAAAGAAATCTACCCTTCTTTTTACCTCCAAGCCCAACAAAAGTAAGTCAAATACTTTTTGTTTTCTTTTTAAAGTATGTATTCAGTTTCAGGACAGTCAGTTCTTATATGTGAATACAGGTATATAGACATGCTTCCTACTTTTGCTCAAAAGTCTAGAAATAAACAGCAAGTTCATGCAATTTAAATGTGTGCCTTTGAATAAAGCAAAATTGCAGGCTTCTTTTTTGAGGTGGATTTGCTCTTTAATAGTAGGCAGGTAGAATCTGGCTTAAAACCAGCCAAAACAATTTATTTTTAATTACCATAACCTCAGAAAATCTGTTTTCCTTTGTGTCCAACCCCAGCAGGACAGTGGACGTTCCCACTCCAACCTGACAGACAGGCCATCACAGAGCCCAGATGCCAAGATGCTGAAAGCAGTCATCCAACAGCAGCATCTGGCCCCTTAGTGAGCTCCACAGGCAATGAAGCTGACAACTCTGGAGCTGCCTGTGGGTCTGTCATGTAGTTAGGCTGCTAGCTGAGTTGACTTACTCTACTCAGTGCCATTTTTCTTTGACTTACCTTTGATCCTGAGATATTTGCATATCATTATGTGCCTGAGAAAAAGTTCCTCTGTAAATCTCTCATGAGCCCTGTGTGTTTGTGCTTTCTTAAAGCATGAGGTGATAGTGCACCAAGAGAGTCATGATGTGCACTACTGGAGACGCTGGCACGAGATAACCTCTCCTGGCTCTTACATAACGCAGCCGGCGCTGGGCCAGGCTCATACGCGGCGCTCTGGGAAATCACGCAAGATCTAAAAGCAGCCCCATAAACGACACGAGGCAGAACTGCAGCTACCTTTCAACCTGCATATTAATGTTAGTCTCCTCAGAAGGCTGACTTTACTCTTCCTTTCCATCCTGATTACCATAGTCATTAGCAAAACCAGCCAAATCCCAAGCAGGCAGAGAGCTGGCCCTGCAGGAGGCTGGAAGGAGGGGATGAGAGCAAAGAAGAGAAAGGCTGAAAGCTAGCCAGCACAGTAGGAACAGGGACTGGTGATGCCTTAGGATTTTAGCTTTTATGTTTTTCATATATTTGTAATCCTGCAATTCTTTTGTGTATAATTCTAAACTCCATATAGAGTGTTTGCTGCTGCTTTCCCATTTTGGTGGACACAACAATTCCTCTCTAGGCCTGGGAATCAAGGATACCTTACTGTCTCAGGACCCAAGAAATGTAAACAAAAGTGAGTTGGGGGGGAGCAAACTTGAGGTAAATGACTTCATTACCAAAAGCTGTAATTGGAAGGTCAACCCTCAATATGCAAAGAGACCAAACCCATAAAAGTGTGAAAACCTGTGACAAGTGGTCCATTTTTTTTGGGTGTAGCCCCTGGGGGGGCTTTGTCTGCCCTTAATGTACCTGAAGGCCCTTCATAAATATAACCACTTTTTATTCTCTTAATTTTGTCTGGCCTCTGTTTTCAGGTAGCCCAATAAGGCATCACTGGGGCAAAAACAGGAGAGACCAAATGCTGGTGAAGTTCAAGGGGCATTACTGACAAGCCCAGCTCGCAGGAATTCATCTAGCCTCCAAAAACCATGCATCCCTATGTAGGGGGCAGCATCTATTATCTTTAAGAAAAATGTTTATTGTTGCTTCTAGACTCCCTACTTCTTTCCTGAAAGTTACTTGTCCCTAAGAATCTTCTACTATGATGCATTTCATCACAATGAAGCAGTGCCCCTCTTTTTCTTCCTTAAATATATCTGCTCCTAAGTTTCAGATGTTAACAGCTCTACAGTAATTTTTATTGTGAAGTTTCCTTTCATTTTTTAATGCCAAAAGATGTAACATAACTCAGAAAATCAAATCTAATTCTTCTTAAATAGGGAATTAATTACCCCTAAAAAACCAGGGTGGTTTTTTTATTTTTGAACTGTTTTGGCATATAAAATATCAAAGGATACATTACAATTTCTAGAACGTGTTCAGAATGAGATCTTTACCAGATTCTCCTATTCAGCAGCACCGAAGCTGGCCCCAGGACAGATCCAACAAAACTGTAATCAGTTTAATTAAATCTGATAGCTATTTGTAAATCATGAAGTGCCTCCCTTCTAATAACTCTAAAGCAAATGTTGGGCTCACTGAACTTTGGCCCCACGGAGATAACGATAAACTACACCTGTGTCAGAATAAATCCTGTTGTGTATGTAAATACACAGATTTCCATTGCAAGACAGAACACACACTGGTAATTGCAGGGTTCACCTTGTGCAAGCTGCCAAAACCTTGATTCAACACCTACTGCAGCATTTTCAGACACCACTCTAGCTCTTCTGCCACGAGTCCAAGCCAAATGAAAGCAGGAGCCTGTTGTTCCCTGGGCCCTCAGGAGCTTTGCCTTTTGTCACAGCCTGATGGGGATGCTGAAAGGCAGCACAAAGCAAAAATTCATGCTTGTACATATGGCATGGGACATGGAATAAGTGACTGACCTGCTTCCTTATTAGGACTAAGTATTAATTGTTCAGAAAAATGTGGGCCAGATCTTCATAGAGACTTCTTACTTTACTATGATTTGGGAGTCATTTTATGGAATGAGCCACCTGCTTAGATTTCTCCAATATACTTATGTCAACAATTGCTCAGTGCCTGCCAAAATCAATTCAGGATTGCACTAACTGCATGTTCTATGGGACAACTGAAAATTTTCATATGCCAAAGCTGAAACTTGTGGGACTGAAAATTTTATGCTTAGTTTAAAGTGTTGAGTTTTTTTAAAACTGTATGAAGTTCAGGAATCTGTAAACTTTACTGTTTTTTTCTCTGTTGTCCCACACACAAAAGGACTGTTACCCCTACATGGCACTGAAGATAAAAAAATAGTTGAAAATAACCAAACAAAACAAACAATTCATGGTATTAATATTACACATAGTTTATTACAGCAGATTTTACTGCAAAATATGTGCCCTTAGTAGAAGAGAGAAAAAAATCTCTTCTTACATCTTTTATACAATAGCTGAAACTTTACAACTTTTAATACATGCTAAATATCAAGGGCAATTTTCAGAAGTGACATTTCATTTTATAATCCACTTCTGTTTAGCCCAGAAAATGGAAATTTATGCCTTTATACTGGATCTCTTGGTAATAAAATGCTTCCAGATAAGATATGAACTTGCATTTCTGCTACTCATGTAGCACTTTGTCTTGGCTTCATGGACCTTTTTGGTTTTCTGACTTTCTGACAGTTGCAAAGAATTGCATGTAATCTGATCAAATTTAGGTGAGAATAACCTGATTCAGCATAAAGTCTCCTCTGGACAAAGGTAGCTGCTCAAATTATGTGATCAAGCTTGGGTCACTAGAATAAGTGATACTGACTCATGATTTCATGTCATGTATGGGTTTGTTTCACTTTTTGGTATTATAATATAATTAATTAGGATACTATATAATAGTATCCCAATCCAGCTTTGCAAGCAAGTAAATACGGATTACATGATGAACTATGAAACTGCTCAGCCTCTTTCAAAAATCCAACCTATATTGAAAAAAAAAAAACCAAACCAAAAAAAACCCAAACAAATGCATGAACTATCTGAGCTACAGCTTCCCCTGGAAGTCTAAACAGAATCTGTAAAGAACTTTTGTCAGAATGTATCAGCATTTTCACTAACCATTCATTTCTCTGGATATTGAAGCAGTCTCAATAATCTAGTAGCTACTTTGAAAAATCTTGAGATTAACAGTAACAGAACCTCATCAATGATGCTACCCAAAGATGTGGCATTTTCCCTCTTCCAAATTAGAATGAAGTTTAAAGAGATGGCTATAATCACCTTCAAGCAATCCTCAAATTTTCTTTGCCTTTCTTGGAAAACCAAGGATAGCAAGATTCTAAATTAGAACGCTTCAAGGTTTGATTTGGCATACATTGCTAAATTTTCAAAAGAGCAGATCAGTGAATATGTGAAGTTCACATTCATGAAGTCTGAAAATCTGTCCTTATTTCTTTTCTGTCATGAAAGAAAACATGGCATCACCTCAGTGATTAGATCATTACACTTCAAGGTTAGTGAGCAGCAAGTTATAGCCATAAAATTTTACATAAGTGAAAAAAAATTACAAAATGCAACAGATTACATAGCTGTATCATGTAACAGAACTTCTCATCACAAAGTTTCAGTATTGAAATCACTGCTAAAAAGCCAATCAGAAAATACTTGAGAAATTTTACAAGTATGAGATGCTTTATCAGCAGTGTTGAGTCAAAAAACATTGAATAAAATCTCAAATAAATCTATCAAATCTACTACATCATCAAATGGAATACCTTTTAACCTCCCTCTTTACACTACAATAACCTTTTTCCAAAGCTAGCTACAACATGTTTTATTCCTTCTTTCCTGTAGCTGCTTTTTCCCTTCCTCCCAAGCTCTCTTGCTCCTCCCTCCCAGTAAATTCTCATGTCACCTCTTGAGCACCTCTGTCACTGCAGTTTTGCTTCCCAGGACAAGTTCCCCTTACCAGAAACTTGCTCCTTTGGGTTTTTTTTCCTTTTCCTCTTGCCTGTTTGATCTAGTCATAAGTGGCTGGAGCAAATGAGATCTGCCAGTGATTTTTCTTCACACATCTTATCCAAAAGCCTTAAAAAGACATAATTTCCAAGGAATTCTACCTGTGAATAACAAAACTTCCATCTAAAATGTATGGCCCACCACTTCCAGTGGCTTATACATTTTCCATAATGGGGGCTTTCCTATGCCCAACTACAATATAGATCCTTCTGGTGTAAAGCTGAACTGGAACACTTCTGCTGTGTGCAGACAGGAAGATTAATCAGGTTCTTTAGAGACAGAATAATTACTGTATTTGTACTGCATTCGAATTTGTGATGCAGATAGACACAGTTTATCATCAGGGCCTGGGAAAGCACCTGAATCACTCAGGGAAGCTCTGGTTACCGCACACTTCTTATTAGGAAATAAACAAACAAAACTCCACAGACACATACCTCACTTTTAAGGCACTCATAGTCTTAAGCTCATGACAGAGGCAGAAGCCAGTTACCCTCTCCTAGTTTGTGCTAGTTCTATCCAAAATCCTCTCAGAAGAGAGATCTCTATGTAAAATGAACAAAACCAGCAAATAATCCCATACTGGCTGATTCATACACCTTAGACCTCCCTACAACTAAGGCTCAGACCTTTGACACAGCAAGATACAGAAGTGCTGAATGTCAAATGCAAACACCCCTCCTTCTGCAACACACAGAAACTCTTGCCTGTGCTTTACATTGCTAAAGGTAGTTGCTCATTTTAGTGAGTGTTTCTTCTTTGCTTCCTTGGAGTAATTCTCAGCGTAAGCAGAACAAACCCTGACTTCCACAAATTTCCTGTAAAAAGTTGAAACACCAGTTTGTATATTCTGATTAATGCAAAAACTATCTCAGCATTACCTGCAAGGACATGGAGAGTTTAAAAAAGATTACAGAAGTTGGAAATACTAATAATGAAAATTTTTCCTCTGGCAAGAGTTCCCAGCTTTACAGTCTTGCCATACTTTGTCTCTGGACTTGGAGATCTATGTGCTTACTCTCCTAAATACTGGTACTGTTGAAAGTTAGGAGCAATCAAGAACAAATATATCCTAGATTGACCACAAGTAGCAAGGGAAACAGATAAAGAACACCAGTTGCAGTAGTTTGAGAGAAACTGCAATAATTTCAACAGTCTGAAATCTGAAAGTACTCTGTTTATAGTGAAGGATTTACTGTCTAAATCTAAACAATTTGAAATTTTTCTCATGTGCAGAACAATGAGATTTAATTAATAAATTTTTTTCAGTTGACCAACTCCTCATACCCTGAAAAAATAGTACCTAAATAGATAATGCAAGAGCAATAGTGGAACAAAGCTAAAACAAATAATAGATCATAAATTAACTACTACACTGTACTAGTGTCAATTTTGCTTGTTCCATGAGCAACAAACTAAGTGCACTGCTTCACATTGATACTGTGTCAATTAACCTCATAGTGTGTATGCTTCTCTGAGAATAAAATCAATGACCTCCTTTCAACAGCACAGGTCTCAGGCCTGTACTAAAAGAGATTTTATGTTAGATATGAATAATATCAAAACACTACCCTTTTAAACTGCCATAGACACACTTCTGGCCAGCTTATATAAATAGTGAAAACAGTGGAAAACCCTATTCTACCTGACATTCCCTGTCATCAAGATTTTTAGCATAGTGGGCAGCATCTCAATTTTATGCAGACTGAAATTAGTCACTACAGCATAGTTTGCAAGTACATCCACACATAGTTGTCAGCTGAAAATAAAGGGAACAACATCCCAGAATTTAAGTGCCAGTGCTCAAATTTAACCATCATTTACATCTCGTTTCCCAGACAAGCCACTAGAGGGTGAGACAATTGCAAAGTTGGTAAGGTTTGAACAGGTCTGTCTGGCGGCGGGCACTGATCATTGATGCTCGAGCCCCTGCGCGAGCAGGCAGGGCAGGCTGAGGAAGTGAGCTCTCAACAGCTGCTGCCAGCTTACCCACACCTCGTTTTGCAAGCTGAGACAGACATCACAGACCATCACACAAGCAGGAGTATGAGTTTGATGGTCACATCACACAGCGGTGATTTTTCTTAATTTATCGGAGTTGAAGATTCACTGTAAGTGAAGACATTATTTCAGTGGACTGGTAACAGATCTCTCTCCTTCAAGTCACCAAGCAGCTGAGCAGGTCACTAATGACTCAATGTTGTTTGCATTTGATGCTAACAGCATACTCAAGGGCTTACTATAAAGCAAATAATTTAATGTGTCTGCATATGTTGCTAAAATCTTCCATCATAAAGAAACCTTACTAATATTTCTGTTAGCTCTAAATTCACCATACACTACTACAGTAGCCTAATTTCTTCAGAAAATTCCGATGTTTTAATCTCTGTAAAATCAAATTCTGGCCTGACAGAAGTAAGCACCATTTCACTGAAATCCAGCCTGATGTCAGAGTTGAACTGGGTCTTGCAGATTCAAAATCTATGATGGAAATACTTGATACAGCCCCTAGTATTCTGTGTGGAACCAGACTGCACCACTCCCAGCAATGGTTGTACCTAAAAAACCCACTATTTCTTTTATCAAGTCTAGAAACTTGTGCACGTTAATTGATATTTTATATGTAACTCTACATTGCCAACTGCATACAGATGTGCAGTTCAAAGGGAACCACAGCAAAATTTTGCAGAAATCAGAATAATCTCTGCAAAGTTACACAGTATTACAGACACATTCTTCAAAGATCCATCCCTTTCAGAATGATGGTGATGAATTGAAGCATTTCTCTTGGAGACTGACCACTTATCTCTGGGTTTAATTCTTTTCCATATTAACCACTTCAAGAGGAAAATTTATGTTAAGCCATCTTCCATTTTTATTTTTATTGACACCCATATTGGTATTTAGGAAACTGGGAAAACAGCAGCCTTTGTAGGCTCAGGTGGTATTGGACATAGAAAAGAAAAACTCACCAACTTCCCCTCTCACCCCCTCACATCGTATTTTTTTTTGTTGCACTTACCCAACTAAGAACAAAATAATGCTCTTTTATGGCTTTGCCAACACAGGAACTTTCACAGAAGTGATGACACTTGGAAATAACCTTTTCAAGAAAGTTAGCAGATGTATTTAATCTCATAGTGTTTCCATTCTGCTCTGCTTGTTGGAGGTTCTGTGCAATTTCTTCTGAAACTGGTGAGTTTCTTATGGATTTTAACATAGATTTTTTTAAAGGTACTATCTTTCCTTCATGCTTTTACACTACTTAAAACATCAGTAATTTACTTATTAAAGCAAATCTTTGATTTTTCCATATCCCTTTTCTTTCATGTGTGGTCTCCAAGTTAAAAAAAAAAAAACACATTTAAAAGAGAGAAAAGAAAATCATTTCAAAGATGCTAACAGAGGTGGTGGGAACAATTATCTGTGATTTGTATGATAAGGAGACCAACTTGCATAAAGAAAGCGAGCTAAAAAGACTCTGAACCTGCATGATGAAATGGTGGAACAAATTTCACTGTCACCAAAGCAACAGTTCAGCATCCAGTAATAAATCTGCACTGGAGGTGAAGAATTCCTATCTGCACTTCCAGTGCTATTACCTGAGATGCACTTTTACTTACTCATATTTTACAAAAGAATGATGCATTTGAATGTCTAAATGCACTGAGCAGCATGACAAAAGCTGTGTGGTGGCTCCTATTACCATGGAGGAGCACAGGAAAAGCAGCAGCAATGATTGATTAGAATCTTTATGAAACCACGTGCAGGTGTGTGCACACTCATTTTTCAATGCTTCTCTGTCCTCATGCACGAGAAATGTGTTCCATGTATACAGGTAAGGTAGAAGGCAAAAGAAAAAGATACATTTCACATCCTAAAGTGATACTATAAACATGCTAAGAAAACCCTACCTGGCATGCCCCCGAACTTAGAAGGTTTTTTGCTGTAGCCAGTAACAGTCAAGAAGCTCAAGAAAAGCAAGATATGCATGTATGTACTGGTGATGCAATACAGGGGAAACTGACTTATTTTCTAAGAAAATAAATTCACAAATCAATGTTTTTTATGTTTCTGATGCCTACTGACTATAGCCTTGTTCTTTTTGTATGCAAGAGCCTATAATATATTTACAATCAGAAACCTTTATTTGTATCTATACTTTGTAGAAAATGTGATGCCACATCAGCAAAAGGGTATAAGAGCCCTTGAAATCTATAAACTCCTTTTCCTAAAAGCAATTCATGTAATATTCTTGAGAAGGGATGTCCCTCAGCCCTCTAAGGATGAAAACTTCCCTTGCAATTAGAAGTCACACTTTTATTTCTGCTGCTCTGTGTAACTGTAATTTCTTCCCCCGTTTATCTCCCCAAGTCAACTCCTGTAAACGATTCTTTAAAAATATTTGTATTCTTCAGTTTCAATTGATTCTTGTTGTGAAATATTATGAGCTTCTCTGCATGGAGGATGCAGGGTAGGTGCTCACAACACTGTTTGGTAGCACATCATCACAATATCTGTATGCAAGGCCACCTTCAAGATGAAACTGCTGGGTTCCCTCCTTCGCTAGTGAGCTTTGCCAGAGATACAACCCCACACATCTTCTACAAATGCCTTTGCAGAACTTGGGGAAGGAATTAACATAGCTCTAAAAATTCTGCCTGTTTGGCAGTCAGCAGAGGAGACTCAGTGCAGGAGTTACACAGTGAGGAGTCCTGCCATAATAGCAGTGCCCAGCATTGCCAGCTGATCCTGCTGTCAGCAAGGGCGTGCTGCAGGGGAAGAGGGACTGCAATTAAAACAGAAGCACTGGGACTACAAGTATACACACAAACACCTACCTGCCAGAAATCTGAAGACTACAGACTTGCAAGTACACTGCACACAGAATTAGATAACAGGGCAAAGGAAATTACAAAAAAAAAAAAAAA
>VZRX01010485.1:107428-157304 GCA_013398075.1 Notiomystis cincta
TTTTTTTTTTTTTTTTTTTGTGTAGATTTTGCAGCCTTTATTCATGTCCCTTAATAAAGCAATGGATGTCTAAAAGTCAGATATTCAGGCTAAAGTACTTTAGGGATAACATAGATTAGTATCTATACTTCAGAAGCAAGGAAGGTCTTGAATATTTCTCTATTGATCTGACCCAAAATAAGATAGCTCTTCACACTAAGCTTGGCTCATTTATGTCCTCAGCCCATGCATGTCACAACACTGTCTCTCTGGTGAGTCCACAGGAAGTCATCTAAAAGCTTTCTTTACAGAGACTGGAGAGAGATATTCACCATTACGAGACTATATCAAGACAGAGGTGTAAAACTTTAGACAATTAGGAGTAAATGAAAGCTTGAGTAAGAGTTGCAAAATATAGTTCTTTCTAAAAAAGTCACTTTGAGACTATGTTGTACAAAAAACTCACTTGAGTTGTCCTCTAAAAATACTTCTTTAATAATTCTCGTAACTGGTCTGTGAACAACACATTGTACTTTATTTTTCCCTCTCTTCAGAGTAATTTGAAGAGAACAGTAAAGTGCTTTGTCTTAGCTTACAAATCTACAGAGAATGAAGACAGTGAAGCATCTGGAGCAAAATCTTATGAAGAGTCTGAGGGAGCTGGGATTGTTAAGCCTCGAGAAAAGGAGGCTCAGGGGAGACCCCACTGGGCTCTACAACTACCTGCAAGGAGGTTGTATTGAGGTGTGGGTTGGTTTCTCATGTCTCAAGTGACAGGGTGAGAGGAAATTACCTTAAACTGAGCCAGGGGAGGTTCAGATTAGATATTAGAAAAAAAAAATTCAGTGAAAGTGCGGTTAGGAATTGGAGTAAGCTGCCCAAGGAAATAGTGCAGTCACCATCTCTGGAAGTGTTCAAGAGACGTCTGGATATGGCACTTGGGGATATGGTTGATGGGTGATTATGGTGGTGCTGGGCTGATAGTTTGGCTGGATGATCTTGATGGTGTCTTCCAACCTAGTCTTCTTTGAACACTTAAATGGCCATTTTAAAGTATTAACATTTCTTGTACCTGCTTTCGACTTCACCTTTAAACTGCCATAAATCTGTGTGGTGCCAAGGGTACACAAAATGTCTCTTTTTTCTGTTTCTAATTGGGTGTATGTTTGTGGTTTCTTTACAACCTTGGGTCTCAGTTCTAGTTCTGAAAATAATGGCACTCACTGCTTTGAACCTTGCCAGCTTGGCTAGGATACATTTTAGGGTCTGCATGGTGACTGAATAAATGAGACGTATACAAAACTGTGCCTGCTTATATGTAGAAGAGCTACATCAAACCCTTAAAGAAAGAAAATAACAGGTAAATAGAATACAATATCTTGCTCACACGTGTACTCTTGGAATGCTACTATACCAGCAAAGTTTTATCACTTCACATTCAAAATCTTTCTTTTTAAGAGGGTGTTCAAAACAAACTGCTGGGCTTCAGTATGCCTGAGTTTTGCAGTTTAAGACTATTCTACTCCTTCATTAGAGCAGGAAAATGCTTTTTTAAAACACAATTAATAGTGTAATTAGTGTAATTTTTGCATGTGCTTATACTTAGGGTTTGTTACCACATTAGAAGAATCATTGATTTTCCAGTTCTCTCTGTGGGGCAATAGGAAAGCACGAAGCTGACCTTGCCACTTCTTTGGGAACATAAACTATCACATGCACTGCTTTTCCCTTAGAATCAGAATCACAGAATTTAGAATCACAGATTAGATTATTGTTAGATTATATTAAATTTAGATTTAGAATCACAGAATCACAGGGTTAGAAGGGATCCACAAGGATCATCAAGTCCAACTCTTCAGTGAAGGCCCATAAGGGGTTGAAACCCATGACCTTGGCGTTATTAGCACCATGCTCTGACCAACTGAGCTCAGTGGCAACATGCTACCTATCTTTTACTGCCTTCTGCACAGCTGGTGACCAGCAAGGTCCATCCATTTACTGTATTCATCTGCTTTTTCACATTTGACAGTTACTTTTAGTCATGAACTAAACAAGTACAGCTTCAAACCACAGAAACAAATAACACAACAGAAATTGTAAGCTTCACGATAGCGTAAAATGCCCACGACTCAAATCAACCCCAAATTCCCCAGGGCTAAACCCACAAAACTAACATTCCTATGCACTATGGTAGTTTTCAAAATCTATAGCAAAATGACAAGTTACCATGTTATTTTAAAAATACAATCAAATTCTGCATGCATGAAAAGCTGTCATTAAAGTAGCCTGTACCTATCATTACTAACTCTGCTAATTTTTAGCATTAGTCAGAAAAAAATTCCACAGTGTAATTTCTGAAAAATAAATGGGAAGATTATACACCTTGATGGGGCTTCATTTAATAGAGCAGTCTGGATCTACAGATAGAATAATTTGTACAAGTCTCACCTTTCTACTATAAATCATGATTTGGAGGCAGAAGGAAATAGCATTGAGTACCTCCAGCTGCTCCCACAGTAGTACTGGTAGCCTGGTGGGATGCAGCAGTGAATGGGGAAGCAGACTGCCCTGCAGTGACATGCATATTCACACAGTAGAAAGCAGCATTACACATCCAAGCAGGCCTCCTGTGGCATGCTTTAATTCAAATTATTATCCCAGCTTGCAAAATTTTTAAGAGATTCAAAAACAAAGGAACAAACAAAAAAGTAGAAGTTCAGTTTGAAATACAAAATTGGGTTAGTCCGTCTTCATCTGCTGGGCCACATCAAATGAAGCATTATCAGCAGGTCAGGGGAGGTGATTCTCTTGCTCTGCTCTGCTCTTGCGAGACCCCATCTGGAGAGCTGCATCCAGTTCTGCTGCTCCCAAAATAAGAAAGACATGAAACTCTTGGAGAGAATCCAGAGCAGGGGCACAAAGCTGGTAAGAGGACTGGAGCACAGTGTCTGTGAAAACAGACTGAGAAAGGTGGGGCTGTTCAGCCTGGAAAAGAGAAGGCTGAGTGGACACCTCACAGCAAACTTCCAGTATCTGAAGGGGCCTACAGGGAAGCCAGAGAGGGGCTCTTCATCAGGAACTGTAGAGATAGCACAAGGAGTAATGGGTACAAACTGAAAGGGGGAAAATTTAGGATAGATATATAGAAGAAATTATCTGCTTAGAGGGTGCTGAGGCACTGGAACAAGTTGCCCAGAAAAGGTGTGGATGCCCTATCCCTGGAAGTGTTCAAGGCCAGGCTGGATGGGACATTGAGCAACCTGGTCCAGTGGAAGGTGTCTCTGCTCATAAAAGGGAGGTTGGAACTGGATGATCTTTCAGGCCCCTTTCAAGTCTAAGCACTCAAAGATTCTTTGACTTAAAACAGCGATGGTGTATGAAACTCCAGGAATGAGGTCCAGGTATTGTCCAGTGCATTCAGCAAGGTTCTGCTGCTTCAGTGCAGAATGAATCTTTGATCTCTGCACATTAATCAGATGCAAATCCATGATATGGGGAGATTCTTTTAAAAAAAGTGAATCTTCTAAGTATTACTACCTCAGTATTCAACAAAGCTGATACTTTTAAAGTAACTATACCTGAGAATTTCCTAAAACCCATCTACAGTACTGAAATGAGCTATCCATGGTCAAAATCTATGGGTCAGTAGCCAAAGTAGCCTGTTAGACTTACATGTATTTAAAATGTGAGAATTTAACATTTGTTGTAGTGTTGGTCATTCAGTCTCCTTTAATGCATTTCTGGGATCTAAATGATGCACATTTAGCCTGCTCTCTGTGTGGGGCTGATTTTCACCTCAGTGCATAAAACACTTAATTATAAAACATGTCAAGTTTCCAAACAAGAATCAGAAGCTCTCCAGAAAGACCTTAGGATTGATTTTGAAGCACTCTAGCAAAGAAAACAAAAAGTGAACAGCATCTGTCTAGCTCAGAAGGCTGAAATGGGAGAAGATTCTGCAGGCACCACAACAAAGTAGGTGTTTAAAGAGGGATTTGAAGAGGAATAATAGGGAAAACTGAGATAATATTAGGATAGTGCTTTCAAAATGAAGGAAAATCACAGAAGAAAGTGCCTATATGCTTCCATATAGGCAAGACTTACAGTGAGTTGGGAGGAAAGAATCAGCTCACTAATAAACATGAGATGACAGAGAAGAAGACTGTATCTTATGAAAGATTTTCAAAGTACAGTGATGCACGTTAATGTGATCAGAAAAGGCTAGGGGACAAAAGCAAAGAGGCAGGTGACTATTAACTGATGCTGCAGTGGTCATAGAAAGTTTTGATGTCCAACTGAACCCTCTTATTCCCATTTCCTAGAGGAAAATACTGCATTAAGTACAAGGAAGAAGCAGTGTAACACAGTAAAAAAGAGACACTTTAAAATTCAAATCTGAGAAAGAAAGACCCATGAAAGAGGATTCCATAGGGTGCCTCCATTCTGATGGAGGTGAAAGAAGCAGAAGTCAAATGAAGGAAGGCTTAGCAAATAGTCTGTGTAAGCTGCTGTTCTGGCAGACCCCCACTTCAAAACAGGGACTGAATAATGGGGAAATGAAGTCCAGAGGGCTCGTTAACACAAGTACCAAAGAGAAGAGACATCTGCAGCACAGATAACTCTAACGATTTCAGGATCCTGCTTGGGGAAGAACTATCATAACCCAAGGATACAGTTCCCCTGGAGGAGCAGTGTCTCGAAGTTTTAACATAATAGATCAGTTTTAACTGATACTGATACATTTGAGCTAATGCTGCTAGGGAAACAAAAGCCAAGCTCTTTTCTAAACACCTGTGGGTTGCATATGTGCACATGCAAAAGGATGAACATCACTGAATATTTCACTTTTTGCTGTTAATTCCATCATTTATTTAAGATATTTAATATATCATCTGTATTTCCTTACAGAATGACGATGCAGCTTAGCTAAAAAGGCAAAGTGTGATGAATTTGTATGCACACCAACACCCCCCTCCCCTTTATTACTATCTCTTGGTGATTGCTATGTGATTCTCAGGACTTGACTTCTTTTTAATTTACTGTATTGCACTGACAATTTCTTGTGATTTCTTGCACAAGGTTTTTTTCCCTAAGGAAGCACTAATAAATAAATAAAAATAAATTTCGAGGTTGTGATCTTGCCTGTCATCCAAAGTATGTTTACAACACTGAACAGGGACATGGCATGTAGCCCACATCCCTCTCCTTTCTATCAGTATCTGAACTAGCCTAGCTACAGTTTAAAGATAAAGCATCTCTACGTTTCACCACAGTGTCTCATCACAATTCGTATTGTGATTGCAATAGAGATATACCCCAGTTGTGTCTCTGTCTGGAGCTCCCAGTCTAGCTAGAAGGTTGTCAACATTTTGCTTGATCTCCTCTGAGGACATTTAACTCAATTAGTATATGGTGGCTGGCATTTCACAGGTGAGCTGAAAGATAAATCATGCACTCTGGCATTTGTGTATTGAAGATTTCTTTCTACACAGATTGGAAAGTGTGATATTGACTGAACTAATAAAAGACTACTTGAGTTTAGAAAAGATAACAGGAATAGACTCTTTCTTGTAACAAAGACACAATTCCTTTTCTCTCTCTAGAGTCCAAGTGTGTGTGCATGTGTCCACACATATTTCCTCTTCTCCAGCATTTTCCTTCCTTTGACACTTGAATCTGGAAAGAGGTTAGGTTGTTTTTGTTGTTTCTTTTTTAAAGTAGTTACTATTCCTATTGCTCAATTCATTTTTTAGCAACTTACATACTAAAAGGCTTATTTATCATTCTATATGAATGAGCAGTGGTGTTTCAATACTTCTCTGTATTGAACTGCATTTTTTTCTGCCCATTTGGACATACTTTCTTCTGCTAAGGACTTCAGAGAGCTACTCAGCTACAGATTTTTCCTGAACTTAGGCCTTAATTCATTACTAAACACTGCTATAATTATGAAAAGTAATGATATTAGGTATTATGTTATAATTAGGCAGCTTGAATAAGTTTCACTTTCAGTATGTTGCAGAATTGAGGAGAAAATGCTGGTTCAAACACAATAAATATTGTTAAGGACAATATTTAAAGCCAGGAAATAAATGCAACAGAATTTACCTTATTTCCCACTTTTTACTCAAAGTTCTATTTAAAAGGAATTAAACACAATTAACTGTCAGATTAACTCCCATAGAATATTGTTTCATTCTGTAGCCAGCAATATATGCCATGCCAGGTTAGTACCAAAAAATTCTTGGAGAAAGTCATTTCAGAAGTAATCCATATATGCCAAGTGCAGAGCAAGAACTGCATTTTGCAGGAACTGAGGGAAAAAAAGAGGGCAGGCCACTCAGGAAGTGCTTAAGGATGTTGTTAGGTCACACAGAAAAATAAATTAGAGAGGCAAAAGCTCAATTAGAACTTAATCTGGCCACTTCTGTAAAGGATAATGAAAAATGTTTTTATAAATAAATTAACAGCAAGGGGCCATGAAAATCTCCACTCTTTATTGGATGCAGGGGGAAATACAGTTGCCAAAGATGAGGAAAAGGCTAAGGTATTTAACACCTTCTTTGCCTCAGTTTTCAATAAGGCGGCCCTCAGAACGAGCTGCCAGACAGGGATGGAGAGCAGAACAGCCCCCCTCTATCCAGGAGGAAGCAGTTAGTGACCCACTGAGACATTCAGAGCTCACAAATCTATGGAACAGATGGGATCCATCCTAGGGTGATGAGGGTGCTGGTGGAAGAGCTCACCAAGCCACTCTCCAGCATTTATCAGCAATCCTGGCTAACCGGGAAGGTCCCAGATTACTGGAACTTGGACAATGTGATGCTCATCCACAAGAAGAGCTGGAAGGAGGATCTAGGAAACCTGGATCCTGGCAAGCTTATGGAATAGATCATTTTAAGTATGATCACATGGCACCTACAGGACAGCCAAGGGATCAGACCCAGCCAGCACAGATTTAGGAGGGGCAGGTCCTGTCTGACAAATCTGACCTCATTTTATGACCATGTGGGGTGGATGTGGGGAAGGCTGTGTCCACCTGGACTTCAGCAAAGCCTTAGGCACTGTCCCACTCCTGGAGAAGCTGGCAGCCCACACCTTGGACAGGTACACTCTTCACTGGGTTAAGAACTGACTGGAGGGCCAAGGCCAGAGAGTGGTAGTGGATGGTGCCACATCCAGCTGGTGGCCAGTGACATGAGATGTCTTCCAGGGACCAGTGCTGGGCCCAGCCCTGTGTAATACCTTTACTGTCAGTCTGGACAAGGGGATCAAGTCTTCCATTAATAAATTTGCAGATGACACCAAACTGTGAATGCTGATCTGCTGAAGGGTAGGAGGGAGCTGGACAGGCTGGATCAAAGGGCTGAATTCAACAATATGAGGTTCAGTAAGTCCAAGTACCAGGTCCTGCACTTTGGTCACAAGAACCCCCTGCAGCATTACAGGTTGGGGACTCAGTGTTTGGACAGTGGCCAGGTAAAAAGGCACCTGGAGGTACTGACTGAGAGCAGCTGAACATGAGCCAGCAGTGTCCCCAGGTGGCCAAGAAGGCCAACAGCATCCTGGCCTGTATCAGGAATAGTGTGGCCAGCAGGAGCAGGGAAGTCATTCTTCCCTGTACTTGGCACAGGTGAAGCTGCACCTCGAGTCCTGTGCCCAGGAGTCCCCTGTGCTCTGAATCTAGTAAGGATGTTGAGATGCTGGAGTGTGTCCAGAAGGGCAACAAGGCTGGTGAAGAGTCTGGAGCACAAGTCTTAAGAGGAGTGGTTGAGGGAGCTGGGGTTGTTCAGCCTGGAGAAGAGGAGGCTCAGGGGAGACTTTATCATTCTCTACAACTGCCTGAAACAAGGTTTTATCCAGGGGAGGGTCAGTCTCTTCTCCCAGGCAAACAATGACAGGAGAAGAGGACACAGTCTTAAGCTGCACCAGGGGAGGTTTAAGTTGGATATTAGGAATTTCTTCACAGAATGGGGTGGTTGGGCAGTGGAATGGGCTGCCAAGCGAGGTGGTGGAGTCACAGTCCCTGGACTTGTTTAAGAAAACTGGATGGGGCACTCAGTGCCACGGTATAGTTGACAAGGTAATGTTAGGTCATAGGTTGGACTCAATGATCTCAAAAGTCTTTTCCAACCTAATAGATTCTGTGATTCTGTAGTGCTGCAATGAAATTCCTGCAAGGATTACAAATCAACAAGCTTTCTCAGCAACAGAAGGATATACATAATGCTTCTATTGCACCTACTACTCAAGTGCTGAAAATATTGGTAAGACTTAAGTAAACAATGTGTAAAATTAATAACCTGTATGATTCTACATTTTGTTGCTAAAGTGATGCCTTTCAAATAGACAAAGAATTTATCTCATTCTCACTAAAATATCATGCTTTTAAGATATCACAGTTCCTAAATGTTGAAGCTATATTTATAAACAAGGTGGAACAATTCTACAGAACAGGCAAGGAGAGAAATGCTCAGTTTCAGCACCGGACAGATACAGATACTTAACTCTTTGTTAATTCTAGTCAATATTGCATGACTCATGTTTCCTAACAAATAATTAGGAGTTTTTAGACCCAAGACTTCATTTGATCACTGAAGTTTTGAATTTCCAAACTTGCAAGACATTCACAAATAAAACAGGGAAAACTGAAGATCTGTTTAAAAGAAAGAGGGGAAAGAACACTGGTTTTTTTATTCTGTGTAGATACCACATTTGATCCTCAGAATTAATTTTGTGCTACAGAGAATCAGCCTGAGTGGCAGGCATGGGGGATTCAGGCAATTCAGTCTTTATTACTGTACCATTAATGTTCCTGAAAAGTCCGTAGTTAGAACTAAATTCAGTTGCCTAAAAGTCATATGTGCAGTATGGACAAACCTAACTTTCTTTCATAATAAATAAATAAATTATTAGCCAAATAAAGCTCAGTATATCCAACTGGATCTTTTATGTTCAGCTTGGGTCTCCCTGTCTGACTTTTCCTTAACAATTTCCTAACTCATTCAGTCAATAAAGAAAAAAGAAATATACAAACAAAGCAGATGTGTTTATGTGCATGTTAATCAAATGGTTCATGTCATTCCTGTTAGAATGTCAGCATTTACTGAAGTGGGTGATGTGGGTATGTGTGTAAGACAGACAACATCGCTGAACACGTGGTTGGTACTTGGTAAGTAGGGCAGGTAGTGAAACTGGAACAGACACTCTGCTCTCATTTTCAATCTGGGCTATACCAGGAGAATTAGAAGGGTTAAGGATGGTTAAATTAGGGCACCATTTGACCCCAAGGATGTTAGAAAGCTGAAACTGTAATCAACATTTTGTTACATACAGTTTTAAACACAGTCCTTATACAACACCACAGCATCAACCCACAAAGTCAATTACCTGCATATTCACTTCAAATTTAAATGCAACATTGCAACAGCACTCTGATGAAGCTTGAACATGGGGTATTTTTTCCCAGACTCAACCATTTTTCCTACTTTTTGTACCACATAACACCTAAAAACACATAAGGCAAGTAGCGAGGTCACATGGGTGGACCCCCTAGCTCTTCTAAAGGAATAAGCTTGGCACTCCTGCTCCAAATGAGGTAAGGAAAAGAATCATAGTACCAGAGTTCCTCCTGGAATTTATAAAAGGATCCACACTTCATTTGCAATTTTATAAGGCTTAAAAGAGCAAAAGCTAGGATTACAGATGTTTTTCCTTCCCTTTTTTTTTTCTGTCCCTGTAGTGTGTTCACAACAATCTTCTGAAGCCAGAGCACAAAAAAAAGCCCTCTTCTCTAGCCTCCTCCCACTTCTCACCTCCAAACAGGCATTCTGGAATGGACTTTCTCCACCCTCCCTGTCACTATACATTTACTAAAATACAATGTCAAAACTGTTTCCATCATTCCTTTTTTTTCTGGTGTTACTGTAGGTCCTATGAGATCAGGTGCAGAGGAGGAGCAACTTCTAAATTATGTATATTCTTGGGAGAGAAGAGGGAGGAAAGGTCATTAAAGACAGGAGTAAAAGGCTTCCAATTCAAAAGTAAGCCAAGTAGGAAAATGGTGGGAATACAGAAAATTAGAGGGCAAGGGAAAAAGAAAAGATGCCCAAATGCTATTTACACACACATACATATGGTTAACAGGCTAATAGTCTATTAATTGAGGTGAACAGCTAATCCTAGTTCTTAAGCTTCTACTAAATATCTTAACATGAAAACTTAGCTGGTGGAACAGGAGGCTTTCTTTTCTGATTATATACCACTCTTCACAAGCAGTTGTATGTTTTGGCGTCTCTAACTCTACATAATGTAATACTTAACCCACTCCTGGGCACACAATCTCAGTTTATGTTGTTGTGATCAAATCCTTCCTGATGCAATCTAAGAAGCACTTCAATTCATTATCAGTCATGACTGGGTATAATGAAAAAGCAAGTACACATTCTAGCACGTACAGCCCATGAAAGCTTTTGAATTTTCTGGGAGTGAGAGGATACTGTTCACCTTGTGTTCTCAGTAAATTATATATTTGCCTCAACACAGGGAAAATAGGCCTTTAGAGGCACTTCTACCAATTCATCCAAATGAAGCACCTAAAATGGCAACTGGATGTATGGGTACAGAAGATAAGAGCGGTAGTACCTGACAATTTGCTCAATTCTGGGTCATGGCACTGATTTCATTTGGCTTCCTCTGCCTGTAGTCCATGGAGTTATATGCAGGAACACCTTTCCTCAGCCTGAATCACACAGGATCACTGTGGCATCCCATACAGACACAACATATGACTGTAATAGTGTTTTCTTGTGAACTCAGGAATTTCATGAGTCTCACAAAAGCACTGAAAAACTCAACAATCTGACTGGTGTTCCACATTTTGCCTGGATATGATACACAACCTTTTCTTTTCCCCTGGCACGACACACTAAGATTACTGTTGCTTGACAAAGCCAGTGACTGACACTGTGGCTTCCACGTTCTTTCACAGAAGTCTCTTCAAACTGAAATAATTTCTTGTCATGCATTTTTGAACTCTGATCATCATAAACCACTCATAGCTGAGCAACACAATGTCCTTTTAACTTTGCATCCTGGTTTAGCACATTTTGTATGGTGTGCCTTGATTCTGAGTGAAATTGAACTTATACTCAAGTCTGGGAAAATGGATTATTTTGGCAGCACTGTGCTTGAGCAGATGATTCAGAAGGTGATGCGACCATTCACTTTGCAAGGACTTTTCCAATATTGTAACATTTCACTCCTTCCACACATTTTATTAAGCAATAATACTGATCAAATAGTAAAAGAATACTTTTTCATTGCTATTTCAAAACCTGTTTTCTGCTTATGTATTTATTCTCCTTCCAACTTGTAATGGAGTGTAAAAGTACAAATTTCTTACCATGAATACAAGTCAATCTGCAAAACATATTTTGAATTAATAAACTTGAGTGATTGCAATTAGGACACCTATACTCTGCTGCATCTGTTACAGAGATACATGCCATGCAAATTATGCATGTACAAGGGATTCCCCTAATACAGGATGTATTTCATCTTTCTTTGCCTGATTTTATAAACAGCTCAGAGCAGCTAATACTGAAAAAAAAAATGCCAGCAGGCAGTCAGATATTCCAATGAATAAATGGTATATCTTTCTTGCATAAGTGCTACCAGCCAAGAGGTGTTTGCCAACATCAAACAATAAAATTTTTTAACACAAACAAACAGCTGGCCAATGTAGTAAGAAATAATTCACTGAATAAAGTCTTTATTGTAAATTATTCTCTAGCACAACTAAGTTGTTGAATTTTGATCTCTTAAAAGCATATTCTATATTCCATATTTCTATGAAGTTACTAATAATTGCAATTTATATTGATAACTCACTCTGAATCACCCCAATCTGATTTATTTTAATACTGCATTGCAATTTGAAAAAACACAGAAAACATAAAAGAGTCTATGATCTACCCACTTTTAACAACTTCTCCATCGCCACAAGCATACAGAATCCCCAAATACCACATTTTATATTCAGTTCTCTGAGCTTAAACCTATGTAAAATGATGAGTTGGCAGAAGCTCTCTGTTGTCTGTGCCCCTAAGAAGGCACATTGTTTATTCCACAAGTGCATGAAACAGTTGCAATCGTGAAATGTGGAACAGCTCCAGTGGTTTGCAAAAAGTGTTTGAATTACTAACGGTGCAGGGCTTAACCCTCCCAAGTTGAGAGATGTGTACAGACACACACTAATGAGCTCTTCTATGACAGGCATTCCATACACTGTTGTATGCTTCTGAATAGTAAACACATGTCTGGGATGCATGACCTTGTTTCTTGGTTCTACAATACTTTACACTATTTTTAAAAAAATAGGATTGTTCCTGGCATGTTCACTGTGGCTGTGATATAGTAGTTAAAAATAAAATACCAAGAGCTATAGACATAAAAATACTCAATTAAAACAAAATTGCATACTTATTTTAAAATATCTATTATAAAGCTACCACCAGACCACCATCAAAAACTCATCAGGAATATTATTATTCCAGCACTCCCCTTAAAACAACTTCACGAGGTTTTATACTCCACCTCTGTAGTTTCACCTCATTGTCAAACTTCCTGAAAGGTTACCCTTAGCAGAATTCTAAGTTCTTTAAACTTAACCTCATTAGAGGTTTCAGAATTGTTTAAAGTTAAGCAATCCTACTGCAGGATAAGTAGCAAATTTTCAGTAAATTAATATTCAAAAATATCAATTTATGGCATGAAATTGCAAAACTCATATTACCATTTTATAACTCAATCAAGGTACCATGCAATATGGTTAACAACTGAGAAATGACCACAGAAAAAACTGGCATGTTACCAGGCAGTAAAAAAAAAAAGCTTTAATTCATTTATTAGTCTGAATATTCAGTATCTATATACTGAACTCACTCTAGAATGGGATTGAAGCCTTTGGGAAGTATCTTCCCAGTTATGTGACCCTCAGGGATTCCTAATCTAGTCATAGTTTTTGTCTCCCAGGATACATCAACTTTCAAAACCAGGGCTGGAGTGCCTTTAAGGGGAAGGAAAACAAGTGGCAAAGTTACCTATAAAATCTGCTCATTGTGTGGGTTTCTCAGACCTAAAAAAGGTACAGCATTCTGAAGAAAATATATTTACATACACACATCTATACAAACACATAGCTTTCTCACACTGTATAATCAAAAGGTGAACAAATGTCCCCAAACTCAGTGCTATTCCAGGTATGCAATGGGAGGAACCCTTTGGAAGCATTGGGGAAAGGGATGGTAAGGCAGGTGTCTCATCCAGACCTCACCCACAGAAGTGCCTAGATAACAACCTAGGTGTTTAGTACCAAATTGTACAGAGTGGTGTAGGGATTTGGAGTAGATCCTTAGTCCAGAACAAAGATCTTGGAGACAGCCTTGGCAATCAAATGGCAGTGGCAGGAAACTGTATGGATGCAGGCACTGCAGTGGAAGGTTGTTCTCTCCACTCTTCTCAGGCACTGTCTGACACCAGAACATCAGCAGAGGTTTTTGGTGTGCCTTTGCACCTGTCAGGGCAACACCTCCTAGAAGGCCAAGGAAGCGTCTCTTTTTCAGGATCAAGTTGGGCATGCTATTTTTATTCCTCTAGCTTGCTGGGCTCCCAGGAGATGATATGGTCAAGGATGTAGCCTTAAAAAGCAAGTTTGGGCAGTTGGGGTAGAAGGTGAAAATCTAAGCCTTATTATTATCATTGCTATGGTGTGTTAACACATATACCTGGCTTTTTTTCAGAGGGACACATAGCCTGGGCCCCTCACCACAAGAAAGGCATTGAGGAGCGAGTCCAGACAAGGGCAAAGGGTCTAGTGAATCATCTGGAACACAAATGCTATGAGCAGTGGCTGAGGGAGCTGGGGTTGTTTAGTCTGGAGGCCTAAGGGGGACTTTATTGCTCTCTAGGACTACTTGAAATGCAGTCAGGTGGGGGCAGCCTCTTCTCCCAGGTAACATGCAACAGGACTAGAGGAAATGGCCTCAGGCTGTGTTTTAGATTGGATACCAGGAAAATTTTATTCCCTTGAAAGGATTATCAAGTATTGGAACAGGCTACACAAGGAAATTGTAGTATATATGTCTATATACAGACAGCTGGACCATAGATCAGCCTCCTGCTGATGTAAGCTGTATGTAAATGAATCCGTAAAGTAGCCTCAACAAAATCAAAGTACAGATGAAATTTAGTTAGTGACTAAAAAATTACTCATTATGCGTCTGAATTATCTGAACTTCCAAAGGATTCAGCTAGGCACTCCAAGCCTTTTGTCCCTGCACTACTTCTTTCACAAGCATATTTAAGTATTGGTTTTAAATGAAACTAGGGACTAAAGAGTAAAAAGACAAGTTTCTGACTTAAGACTGTCCTGTGTCTCAGATCAAGAAGCTACGGCAGTACAGAGACCTGGCTCAAAACTTGCATTGCATTTAATTTAGAGAGGTAAAGAGTTCTGAACACTCACAGAGATTTAAATCCTCATGTGCACCCACAGGCAAAATTTTGTGTGGGTAGATAAAAGCAAACTCTCTTACGTAATTCCTTGCCTACGTGACGTTCTCACAGAACTCTTCAGAAGCAAAAGTAATGATTTTTTGCTCCTGTGTTTCCTCCCTACAACCTAAATTTGCTCCTGCTTATTCTTCCCAGCTGGCATTAACTGTTTTTGAGCTCTGAATTTCTATTCACCCAGGGCAGCACTCAGCTCACCAAGCATATTTCACCTGTGCTTTTTGGCAAGATTCAGTTCTAAGCTGGTGTCTGACACAGTGGATCAGCATATTAACACATGAACCCTGCTCACACTATGGTGTGATTTCCAGCCTCTGTCTCACAGCCAGTTTGCAGACTCTGTTGTTCCAGATAAAAGGTGCTGTTCTTCAGAGAGATTACACTGAGAGAGCAGCTCTCCAAACTAAAATTGCAGACTGGCACACAGGGCATCTTTTTAAAGCTGTACAAAGGAGTTATGAACCTAAATCCTGAAAGATTAAAGACGAAGACTGACTTGCACTCATTTCTCAAATGATGATTTTCTACATATAAGCAACATTCTGCTTCTAATTAATTTCACACTTTTAAATACCACTATAAATCTTTCAAACCAACACTTTGCATTTCTTTTGTGTATTTTATATTTGTTTAGTGCACATGGTATTTTTCCTGTGTATTAGGTGGGTTAAATATATCGCAGGGTGAAGAAGGAATCTTTCTGAAAGCATTTTAGCAAAGACTTCTTTATGTAACTCTACAGGTCTGTTTAGGAAATTCATTTCCATGAAAAAAATTCTTATTGCTTTCAATCCCATAGTTGTAATGCATCTTACATCATTTCTAGCCAAGTTAACTCCCCTTTCATTTGAATGAAAGAAGTAGGGAATGTAACAAAATTTCTTATTCTCCAGGTTGACTTCGATGGTATGTGCCAGCAGACCTAACATCACCCAAGCACACTAATGAGCTTGTAAGTCCAAAAAGTCTTTTTTTCTGTATTGCATTAACTGGAAAACTATTGTTTTCTTTCCAATGCAGGTGGCAAGAAGGCAGGTGTTATAGAAAATGGAGGCCTAATAGGAGAGACAGAAGAATTTGTTTGATGAAACAATGGGTAGTAAAAGGTGTTAATTACTGCAACACATCAGCTCTTTTTTTTTTCCCTGTTTTAATTACTTTCTAGTAAATAATTCCTTTCTTAAATTTGTTTTTATCATCTTATCTCTATTTCTCATTTAGGTATTAACCCATTACTCTGTTTTTATCTGAGGGCCAGCACTCTACCATTCTGTCTTTATCACATTTCTTTTTCAATTCAAAAGTCAGCAGGATTGCTGATCCAAGCAACATTGAAAGGTGACTGATGGCCATTTTATATAAATGACATTTGACTTCTATGAAGAGTTATATACAGTACATAATAAATAACCCACAAAAATAATTGTGCATGGTATATTAAGCACGCCAATATTGTTTTCAAAACAATGTTATGTGATCTGAATGTAGGCATTGGGATAACTGAACATGGCCACCTGAGTGCTGTCGGTGCCACTGGCCTTTCTTCCTCATTACTGTATTTATAGTCACTGCAGAATGGACCATTGCAGATGTGAACAAAACCCATTAAACTAAACAGGCCAGATGTTGCCCCAGTGTCCTTCAGGGAGTAATTGTCTTCTGGTAGTGAAAATAGGAAATGGCTAACAGAAATCTCTGCATACAGGTCTGAGAGTGTGCCAACTTTTGGGGTTGCCTTTCAGGATAGCACCTCTTTGAACTGCATTTCATAAGGACCCTGACCAAGGAAACAACTCATAGTGGTATCACTCAGATACCAAACACACATTTAAACAGACAGGTGAAAAATATTTTTATATGCACATTTCAAATATATACCTTGCCATTTCTCTGTGCACATCCGTGTGACAAGATGTTTCTTGTTTGTTCTAAGCAATAGCAGAAATCAAGACCAACTAACAGAAGACAGTGTGATAACACAGTGAAGAACTCTGCAATGGGCCTAAGGCTGTTCACTCAGGAACTGGCTCAATGTGAGTGTCAAGTAAAGCACTCCATCAGGACTTATGAGGAGATGCTGACAGCAACTGCATTTGTGCAGTTCTTCAAAGCCTCCAAACTACATCTTCCTTACTGCTTAACTACTACATAATCTTTGCACCATTTCCAAATCCCCTGATATAGACAAGAAACAGCTTTTATTTCTTCCTGTAACCAAGTCCCTAATCAGACTACTTCCTCATTTGAAGAATGAAAATTAGACTGCTTATGTAATTCCCATATTTAGACCTTTTTCTTTTACTATGATCAGTATTTATGTGGGTCCAAATACGAATGAGATTATTAGTCTTCCCCAAAATTAATTTAATCAAGTGTAGATATATGTCTGCATATATCAACTTCTGTTTCTCTCATTTCCACACAAAAGAATGATAAAACAAAACATAACAGCTCTCTAACATAATTCTTACAGTACATAATTCTTGTGCACATGCACCTTATGCAGGCTCCTACCAACAAGGTAAAAAAAGGCAAATCCTTTAGAGACAAACACATTTAATAATGCCATAAGGCTTAAAAAGGTAAGAGATTTTTGAAAATATAGTAGCATGTCTGAGGAGAAAAAAAAAGCTGAAAAGATAAGCAATAGAGCACTCACTTGAGAGATCAGGTGGTCCCAGTGATGAAGTTAAATGAATAACTTTTAAAGTTCATCATATGCTAAAGTGATAAATGGGAAGGTTTAGTGTAGAGATTAGATATGTAACTGGAGCTGGGGAAATATTTAGGTGTAAAAAAGACAGCATCAGTGACCTGTCCCTATTTGACATTAGAAAAGGAGAGGGACAATACCCCAGAGTAAAAACAACTCAAGTAACTTGTCAGGAAAAAAGATGGAGGGAGAAGGTCAGAGAAGAACAGAAACACAAGCAGAGACAGTCTGGGAAGGAACAGAGGCAGAGCTGGATTTGGGAGAGATCAGGTGAATTAGCCAGTGAAGGTGACACAGGATGCGGTGATACAGTCTTGTCTCCAGGAGCAAGACAATAGTCTTGCCACAGCAGTCTGAAAACCTAGACAGTGTTCAGGCAGGCAGCTGAATTAATAATGAAGCTTTTAATCAGATAGAAGTAACCAAAAGATATATATTGTCTTAGAGCTCAATGCAGAAACCTGGCCAAGGGAGACAGCATTCCTATTTTTTGGTTGCTTTTAATGATAGATATAAATCAGAGGCCCTTTTCCTATTGTGAAGACAGCTTATAGATACAAATTAACCCACAAGCAGCCCATAAAACTCCTGGGAAGCTGGTCCAGAGACTTACAGATCTCCTAGGCTGAAATCCCCTTCTCAGTCCCAATTAACTCTTGTGCTAGAACTGGCCTTTAGCTCACACAGCTCCTCTCCCTGCTGCAGGTGTCTCTGTATTGCAGTGTATTCAGCAAAGCAAATGCCAGGTACCAGCTGCAGTGCAAGCACGGGTCTTTGCAGGTTCCAGTAGGCATGTCAGAACCAGAACAACCATTTTTTCTTCTTCCAGTTCAGCGTGTCAGTAAGGGGGCCCATGTTTGGTACACAGTTTCAAATGTGTGAGAAACCAAGTGCTCTGAGACTATGTCTGAAAGCTGATCTGTTCCCTGAGAACTGATGCATTCAAGTTAGCACTTTCTCTGATATATAATCTGAGATACCAAAAGGCAGGGCACTTTGAACGAGACAATGCTGTTAATTTAGAATGGCTTTGCTAGTTTAGTTTATTAACTTCTAAGTCACACCACAAAACCTTGTATCATTCCTGACTTTCTCTTGGGTGATGGAAGAGTGAATGGAAAACTGAGAGACAGATCTAAGCTTCAAGGATCTAGGTAGACCTTCCCTCTGAATTGTAAGAGCATTTTACTGATACCACTCTTGCAGTCAGAGCTCTGGAAGCAGATCTATTAATCAAACACAAGAAATAAACATTTCTAATGAGACTAAGTCAACTACAGGAATAGAAGCCATCACAGAGCTCATGAGGGGTGTTGTTATGTAGTTCATCAAAGGCAACGGAAAGGTGGCCACAAAGCTGCAACCCACAAATACTCAATTGGCAACGCTTTAAAGGCAGCTCTTAAAATAAATGTATTTTCTCCCACTTTGCAATGTTTGCAGTTAGCTGATTTTACAAATATCTTCTAAAGCAGCAGTTAGACCACTCAAAGTCAGTACAGCCATTGAACAGAAAATCAATGAAAGACCAAATCCAAATTGTTTAAATTTTAGAGCATGAAAACACAGAAACATAATAAACACAGGAAGGTCTCACAGACATCTTAGAGGGTAGGTGCAGTATCAGGAATCACAGCACTGACATTCCTGCATATATTGCTGGTTGATTTATGTTATCTTCTCAGTATTTATCAGTTTAGGGTGTACCCACAATTATATTTCATCATTGGTGTCACAACACAACCTGATATATAGAAATAAATATATTCCTTTTATACAAAGAAAGGCAAAATTAATACCAAAAAAAGGTTTAGACGTAGAAAATACACTTTGACTTGTTTTCATATTTTTTTTTTTTTGTATGTGTGTACAACTGCATAGGCAGTCACCATGTATGTAAGTCCTCCTCTTTTTAAAAACAAGTCCTTCATCCATGTGGCTATTTGTGTTACATGTTTTACTCACTCAGATTAATCCTACAGTTTTATTCCATTCTCCTGTTCTTCCTTGGCTACTAGACCCTCAGGCTATTTTCTAATATATTTTTAAGATTAAAATATTATTTGTTAATCTAGTAATCACAGTAGGTTTTCAGTTTCTTTTATAGCCTCCTTTTTTTGCCAGAAATAACTGTACTTCCCCTGAAAAGCAGAAGATTGGCAGCACTTTCAACTCAACATTCAGTCCACATTCTATTGAGCATGGGTGCCTCATGTGTGTTCTGGAGGATACCACCCCAGGAGCAAGAGGCTAATTCATTCTTCATGCTTATTCAGTCCTTGGCCTTTCTCCTGATACTTCCAACAAGGATACCAATCAGCACTAATCAAGGTAGTGGATTTGTGATTTGGAACCCTTCACTATACACTGAACTAACGTCATCCACGCTTTTCACAGAATACATGAAATAACTGTCAAATGATAACTCCTAGTGCTATCCTCATACAGAAAAAGTTTGGCTCTAGCTTATGAAATGTGATTTTTTAACCAAGATATCTGCCTTTATTTAAAAAAAAAATCGAAGTTTTAAAAGGGCTGTCTATGAAATGCCATGTAGCATAGCTTTGTAAAATGCACTTAAAAACCCCTGTGGTCACAAAAAGCTACAGAAAACACAAGCCTGTGCCAATCACATTTATTCTTTAAGTAGTACTTGTGGCATGATATTACTTTTATTATCACAGAATCAAATAGAAGTTTTCCATGTAAGTAAAATAGTTCAGCCTGCAGATCAGCAAAATTATGCACGAAACTGCACAAAGCAAACTTTTTTCTCAGGTAGCTGGAAAAGATGAACCAAAGAGAAAGCAGTCTCACTGTGTGTATGCATGTGTTCAGATTTCATGCTTCTCTTTCAAAAAAACAAATACAGAGAAATAAAACTTCTTAAAGTTATTTTTATATACATATGTGTCTGTGTGACTGTCACAGAACAATTGGGACCTTAAAGATCATCTAGCTCCAATGCTGCTGCCATGGGCAAGGATGCCACTCCCTGGATCAGGTTGCTCAGGGCTCCATCCAACCTGGGCATGAACACTTCCAGGAATGGGGCATCCATAAGCTCCCCAACTTCTCTAGGCAATGTCTGTGTCTGTCTATCTATCTATCTAACCAATCTCAGAAAAGTCTAAGATGTTTGGGAATGTTTATTTTAACAGTTGGTCTGTAAATTGGTCTACATGATAAAACAGGTTGCATCTCTAACTAACTTCAGTCATCCAGACTTGTTACTTCTTAACCTCATTCAACCCGGAAGAACAACACCTCAATAATGTCAAATTGAACAGGGACAAAACTAACCCACAAACACAACTAATTTGCAAGTTTGATCGTGCTTTCTGGGCTATATTTCCTTCTCTTTTGCTGTAACAAAGTGTCTCTAGTAAAGCTTGCTTCTTCCTCACATTCTCTCAACCCAAAGGGCAACATTATCATGTAAGGTAAAGCATAGAACTTATCCTGGAACATTTCAGAATGCACACTCCAAACTCTGAAAACTCAACCTGTATTTCCAAATGCCTGCAGCAGCATTATAACCATCCCACAATGCCAGTTCTTTTAGTTTGTTAATGTTTATATACTGTTAACACTGCTCTTCAGCACAAATAACTGACCCGCTCTTTCCGATACATTTCAGAAATGCAAAATTGCAATCCTTGGTAATATGATTCTAGGTTGATGACAACCACCCAATGGCTCATGCACTGCCCCTCCTCAAAACAGTGGGGAAACAAGACAAGAACATTGAGATCACTTAACAACTGCCATAACAGACTTAATATGGGGAAAATTAACTTCATTTATTGGGAATTAAAGATAGAGTTGAATGGTGAGAAACAAAGACAAAAACTAAAATACCTTCCCTTCAACTCCACATTCTTCCCAGGCTCAACTTCACTCCTTCACTTCCTACTCTACCTCCTTTCTTCCCTGCCCCAAGCTGCTAAAGGGAATCAGGAAGCAGGGGTGTCCATAACAGCTCCTCTCTGCCACTCTTTCTCCCACTTCTCCCCTCTTCTAGAGTGGGTCCTTCCATAGACTGCACACCTTCATGATAAACCTTCTCCTCCATGTGCTTTCCACAGACCACAGATCGTTCTGGAAGTATCCACCAGCTCTGGCATGGGATCCTCCAAAGGCTGCAGTATGGGTATCTGCTCCACCATGGTCCTCTCCACTGCCTGCAGGAAAATACCTGCTCCACCATCATCTCCTCCATGGGCTGCACAGTATCTGCCCTGGTGCTTTTAAGTGCTTCCTTTCCCTCCTCCCCTTTCTCTGTCCTTGCTGTTTGCAAGGTCTTTCACACTTTTTTCCTGTCACCCTTCTCTGCCTATGCAGTGCTTTTGCCCTTTCTTTTGTTATCACCGAGTTGCCACTACCTTTTCTGATGGGCTCAGCTGTGTCCTGGGTACATTGTGGAGCCACCTGAAACTGGCACAGCAGAGGCTGAACACCTCCCACAGAGGCCACCCCTGCAGCCCCTCACCAGCACTTGGCCACCTACACCCAATAAACACTGCCAAATATGTCGATTGTCCTTTACAGGCTAAAGAAGGAGATACCTCATACTGACTGCATCATGCAGCCCTGCCTTCGCTTTGGAAAGAAAGACCTGTCTCCCAGTAAGACTGCACCACTGGACACAGCTGGTGAGACTTCGTGGAGTCTCTACCACCATCACAATAAAAGCCAGCTGAGTAACATTGTGGTCTTTATTTAAATGCATTGTTCCTTTCTTGATACCAAAGACCTTGATAACATGAAAGCTGTTAAAGTCTACACAGTATTTGATTTTTCTCCTTATTTGTTGCCTAACAGATCTTCCTCACTGTGTCTTTTATACAGAGACAAAGTTACACCAACATAACTGCTAAAAACTACGTCAGCCTCTGCAATACTCCTACAGTAGCATCTGTGAGCTAAGGGCAAAAAAGATTAAATGTTGTATTCTGGCCTTCTTTACAAAATACATTCTGTTAGCAAAAAAAAAAGGCACGCTAGAATCGCCAAAGCTTGCAGTACTTCAGTAGAACTTCTACCACATTATTTGCATTTTTTAAATAATAAAAACAATGTTTGCTGTGACAGATGGATAATCATATAAAACTAATAAGTTCCCCATAAAACCTATAAGGTTCTTTACATAAATAGTGCTTACTTCTATAACACTTACTGTTAAGCAGTTTGGGAGAAGTATGAAAAATTAAAACAAGTGAGGTGTATGTTAATTTTCCAGTAATAATTAAATTTCTTATTCACTGAAATTTTTTAACTTCATCTAGACAGCTTTGTAACATCCTAACAAATATTTTCAGATTAAAATGCCAACCCAGATGAGGCCATACTCAGGAAACAATCCCTGGGGCAGAAAAGAGGGTCACAACACAGACTTAACCATCTGCCAAAGTGGATTTACAGTGTCTTCAGTTAGCTAAATTATTCACTGCAAATATACTCTGTGTGGAAAAATAGCCCTTTTTTTCTGGCATGTAAACTGACCTTGACCTTACCGACAGTGTTCAGTATTCCTAAATCTTATCAGAGAGATTCTTAAAAACAATTTTATCCATGGACTCTTCTTGAAACGTACACTGCAACGAATAAGCAGCTGAGAGTGGTCACACAGGTCACACAGCAGCAGCTCAGTGCCCTGACTGGTGAAGGAACAGAACCAACACTATGTGGCTATGGCCACCAGCCATCTGACAATAGTAATGAGAACATGGTACAAAGAAAGTCCATCAGCAATGCGTATGTTAAATCTGTTCAAAAGATACATTTGTCAAACAGTTTTGAATAACTAAAAAATCGAGAAAAATCTGTTCATACACAATTCACGAAGAAGGAATAAGAACAAATTTGCCAAGCAAATTGTTTGCTATGCATAGATATCCCAGCTGTCCTCATTATCTTACTTATCTTGTTTAAATCTCCCCTTGCACTCCTACCCTCTTGCCTGGTTTACCCAATGTCATTGAATCCTTTATCCTGACATGTTTTCTCAAAGGCACGGTCATATCTCCACCTGAAATACTCGTTCTTTCACTGGCACTTATTTTAGTTGCACTTTTTTTCTTTCAGATCATTTGGAATGAAATCACAAAACTGTTAAACATTTCATAAAAGCTCATAGAAATTTTCTCCATGAGTGTGTGACATTGTTGTAAGTGCCAGTAAAATGGCTGCTGCAAACAGATACAGGAATTCAGAATTCCTAACACAGAAACTAAAGGTACCCAAATCTCCTGCCAGATGACAATACTGCTGCTAAAAGGAAAAGGGATAAGTGAGTGCCATATCCAATACCTATGCCAACTCCACCACAGCCTTCCTGTTTAACTCTGGAAAAAGGCACATAGGTTCCTCTCTTCAATATAGGATAAAAATACACGTCTGTCTGGAAAGACTGTCGTGAAGATAAATACATTAAAGACTGCCAGATGCATGGGAACCATAGTAATGGGATTACACTGAATACAAATAGATCACATGTGAGAAGGCATATGTGCACGCTTACAGGGTAAATTAAAGGTGAGAGGTGGAATGCTTAGGAAATTGACACCCTGGCACTCTTTAGATTTTGGTAAGAGAAGTCTAGTTATGTTGCAAAATTAGGATATTAATCCCAGTTGGAGACATCTGTCCCATGGAGTAAGCAATACTGTAGTGTTTAAACTCCATAAGGATTCATTGCAACGTCCGTGTTAGATATAACTACACAGCCTTCTCTCCAACTCTTCCGAGTATTGATAAGGTTCTGGTACACTTATATTTTGAAAAGGGGGAAATGACAATAGTGCAGGGAGGTCAGACATTGTTAAAATAAGGAAAGCAGCAGGGGACAGAAGTCAGCAGAGACAGATCATGCAGGCTGTTCACCCCGCTGGGACTGGAATTGCTGCAAACACTGGAGCCAGAATACAGGGCATCACTAATTCTCAACATATGAATAGTAAATGTTTTCAATTTGAAGTGACATTTGCATGCAATTTAGCTGCATCAGTTCCAATCTTGCTCTTTTTTTTTTGTAGCCAGTCAGCTTTATTGTTAAAGCAATGTTGGGGCACAAACATGTAGAGCAAAGTGCATGTGGTAACTTGTAAACAAGCCCCCTCTACCATCTGAGAATGCAGCAAACAGCCCTTGGAGAAAAACAAGCAAATAGCATTGCCCTGGATTAACAGCAGAGAGATGGAGGAGAAAAGAAATCACCTACTAAATCTTAGGTAGTCAGTTTCTTAAGAGAGTGATAAATCTTTTGCATTATTAAATGGGTACCAACAGTTTGAAAATTACACTTCTGCTTGAAAATTTTGTAATCACTATATTACAAGTCGCCCATAAAATTACCATGACTACCAAAAAAACCTGACAAAATATTTCTTTCACTTTTTTCAGACTTCTTACTCGAAACACATTATGGAATTTATTGGACAGCCAGTCTAATACTATTAAGGTAAGGACAGTGAGTCTTAAATCTTTCAAAGACCAAAATACTCAGCTTGAAGATCATTAACATCCTCTCTCTGTTAGTGGGACTATCAATATTTTTCAGATTAAGGGCATGCTATACCATGACATTAGATTTTCTTTTTCTATGGCACCTACATCTTTAAATGTTTCAAATGTCAAATAAAGGTAAACAGAAAAGCAGTAATAAACACATTTTAAAGACTGAATCCCAAATTAACAAAGAAAACTACATTAAATGCAAGTGAGTTTAACTTTCAACCTATATGTAAATATTTTTTTCTTCTGTTACTTACTTGACAAATCCAGTTTGCATACACAGTAGATATGCTACACATGTGGATGCTTGTGAAGACATCAGCTATCAGGTTACACTTTGAGTGCATGTCTTGAAAATTAACTTCATTTAATTACATATTTGTTATTTGACATAGCGTGGGTTAGTTCATTGCTGCTTTGGACCACCCCAACCCCAAAGTCATGGTTAGTTACTGTTCTCTTTGCAGGCTACCAAGTAGTAGAGGACCACTGCTCTTCCCAAACAATCACTGCTCCCTGGTAGTCACATCCTCCCCGTCTATCTGCCAGTCTCTAAACTTTCTCATCATCCTCAGCTGCTCTGACAAATCTAACCAGGTCACTTACAAGAAGGTACAAAACAGCACGGGAGTCTCTGTCCTCTCAGGACCAGTGAGAATGAATGTCCGTACCCAAAAACTTCCTCTAGAGGCCACTGTCTGCCCTATCATCCATACCAAAAGGTCAAATACTTTTCCCTCGGTGCACTCAACAAACACACCAGGATTATTCCTCCCTCCCAGTTCCCTTGGAACTTGGCTCACAGGTGTGGACTCCCAGCATGAGGCAATGGCCCCAATGGCCTGCTGCCAGACTCCAAAATGTACATAAACGTTTACACTGAGCCAATTCTTGTTTTCTATCAATACTGATAATCTTTGGTAAATTCAACATAAACTCTTTTTTTATGACAATCCCGTTTATAACAATACTGTGAAATATAGGTAACAAATTTTCAGTTCATCAGAGGTAAATTTTTCACTATTTACAGGGGCATTTCTGCCTTTATTGATTGCATGTGTATGCATGAATGTAGAGTTCAATGTTTTTGTGAAATAAAGCTAATTACAAGGTCTTTCCAGTACTCCCAATGAGCCAAAACAAACACACTAGGCCAAGCAAGAGATTTTTCACTATTAGCATCCAAACTGCCAAAAGGTTTCAATAACATTATAACCCTAAACAACTACTGTATCATGTAGTCTAAGCTCAGGCTTATCACTATGGCCTCAGTGGTATCAGACAGAAATGGTATTATCACCTTTTGATCTGCTTTGTGTCAAAGGAAAACACAAGGGTTATAACTTTGCCACAAATAAGAAATGCCTTCAGAAATGGCAAGAAACTGATCAGCCAGAACACACCAAGATGATTCAGCAAGTGCAACAAGCCTCACACTCCAGAGAAAGCCTCCAAGCCTCTGCCACAGAAGACTCTCTTAATGACATTGGGAAAATTCCTCACTGATCACTTACTTGGCAATGAGTTTGACCTTGAGACTGTGACAAAGATGTAATGGCTTGGCCTCTCAGAAAGAAAAAACTGTATTTTGCCATCAAACAATGCTCTGTCCTGTTCAGCATCTTGTGTTTAACTGTGCCTGACCATGGACATCTGAGATATAATTCGGAAAACATTTGTGTTAATGAATTTCAAAAAAACTCAGCTCAAAACTCATAGAATATCCTGAGTTGGAAGGGTGGCCAACAAGGATCACCAAAGTCCAAGTTCTGGCCCTGCAGCGAAAAACCCCAAGAATCACTCCATGTGCCTGAGAGTGCTGTCCATACAAAGGGCTGGCTAATTGCACCAAGTCCTGAGGCATGATATAGCAGAGTTCCAATAACTGAGTGTGTGGGAGGTAATGCTGATATCCAGGTCTGATCCAAGAACATGAACATAACCATTCAGGCTCCCCATTCTACACACTAGTTCATTATTCTCTTTCACATAAGGCACAGAATATATGTGTGTATATACAGAAGCCAGAGAACAATTCCATATTCTGGAATGACTACCTAAAGCCTTCCTTCAGCTGCTCATATAGATGCATTTGACTAAATTCAAGTGCATTTTGCTCAATGGTCACTCTAAGACCAGGTGATTATGGTTTTTGCATAGTACTAACACATCCTCTGCATTAATTACTAAACTGATTTGAATGTCAAGAAAATGGGCTACCTATAACCATGGGTTTTTACAGCCATGTAAGAAGCTGGCACAAACAGTAAATTATACCAGATTAAGCATGTATCCCTTGCCTCCTCTTGCTTTCAATAGTTTAAGTAACATTCTTGGTGTTATATTTAGTATTCAATAAAGAAGTGTAACCAGATCTTGATGAGAAATATTTAGAAACTTACTAATTTCATATCAGTGTATCTTAAATGAGATCCAAGAGTGAGGTGTACCATTTTGGCTACAGGATATCTAACATAAAGTATCTGCTAATATGTTAAAAATACTCTTGAGAATTCTGTCATGTCCAGAAATTGTCGTTCAA
Source organism: Notiomystis cincta (assembly GCA_013398075.1). Taxonomy (NCBI): domain Eukaryota; kingdom Metazoa; phylum Chordata; class Aves; order Passeriformes; family Notiomystidae; genus Notiomystis; species Notiomystis cincta. Next base: position 134,752 of record VZRX01010485.1, read on the forward strand.
ACGACATGAAAACACTATGTTTTTTTCTTTAGTCTATAGATAGATACCAATTGATAATTTTATCAGCACTATATCTAAAATCCTCCTACTTCAATGTAGATATCAAAGATCACAGAAGATGCTTGAAAAAGGCTTTGATTATTAACTATTTAAACATCTTGAAAACATGCAGGTTTAAAATCTACATAGTCACATGCATGAACAAGTTGCTTTGGAATAAGAAGTTAACTCAACCCACTTAATTGCAAGAATGTGATGTTTTATTTTATGACAATTGTAAATTAAGATGACTCTTTCCCTATTGAAAAGGATGAGTCCTCAGTGAAGTATCTTAGGTACATGAATTAACCTCAGAGTTGCCCGAGAAATTAAGAAAACATATACGAATTATGTGTTCTTTTTATAAAAAGAATCCTTCACTGGCAGTTGACCTGCTGGGATACTTCTCTGAAAACACTGAGTAATATGGAAGAGAATAAACAGCATTTTTTCTCCAATGAAGTTATTTTGATGTTAGAATTAGGAGGACCAGGTTCAGATTTACCCAATGGAGAGGAAAGGAAGAGGAAAACTAAGTGGCCTGTAGTTTCCCAATCACTACTTTCTGGAGTTCTGCATGTGCCACTGCTCAGAACTGCATTGAAAGTTAAATGGTTACATCACTCACCTGCTCATATACATTAGCATTGCATCAACACTCATACTCATGTTTATCATTTAAAAAGAATAGGAAAAAAAACCAAACCTTGAAAGACCTTAATATTTGAGTAAGATACTAGTTGGCATCTCCTACTACTAGCAAATCTTCACTTCTTCCAAGGCAGACAAAGTTTGATGCATTCAGATGGGTAGCTGAGAGAAGTAAACTGCCCCAAATCACTCTGCAGGACATCATCACACAGTTGACAAGAGGCCAGAGAAACTAGCAAAACTCACTACAGCATTCAGAGCAACAAATGCACCACAAATGTAGACTTGTATATTTATACTGCTCCAGGAAGTATGAACAGGTCATATGAAAGAATAAGCACAACATAAACTGAAAGTGGCCCAGCATAAAAGGACCTGGGGGTGCTCATTGACCACAGCTGAACATGACCCAGAGTGTGCCCAGGTGGCCAAGAAGGCCAATGGCATCCTGGCCTGTATCAGCAATAGTGTGGCCAGCAGGACCAGGGCAGGGATTGTCCCCTGTACTTGGCATTGGTGAGGCTGCACCTCAAGTCTTGTGTCCAGTTCTGGGCCCCATAACTCAGGAAGAACATTGAGGTGCTGGAGCAAGTTCAGAAAAGGGCAATGGAGCTGATGGAAGGCCTGGAGCACAAAGTCTTATGAGCAGCTGAGGGAGCTGGTGCTGTTTAGCCTGGAGAAGAGGAGGCTCAGGGGTGACCTTATGGCTCTCTACAACTGCCTGTAAGGAGGCTGTAACCCAGTACCATGCAACAGGACAAGAGGAAATGGCCTCAAGCTGTGACAGGGTACATTTAGGTTGGACAACAGGAAGAAATTCTTCAAAGAAAAGGTGATCAGACATTGGAATGGGCTGCCCAGGGAGGTGGTGGAGTCGCCACACCTGGACTTGTTTAAGGAAAGACTTGACACAGCACTTTGTGCCAGGGTCTAGTTGACATGGTAGCTCTAAGTCACAGGCTGGACTCCATGATCTCAAAGGTCTTTTCCAATCTAACCGATTCTCTGATTCTCTGAATTCTGAGTTAATAAATTCAGTGCAACCATTTATCCGGTGGATATCCATTAGATATCCATCAAATATCCACTCCATAGTATTTGCATCTTTGGTAGACCAGGACAACGCAGCTGGAACTTGCTAGGCTCAAAGCATAAAATACTGAGGATCTATGTTGTGTACTACATAGGAGACCAGACTTAGGACATCATAATCCTCTTCTTGCTTTAAGGTCTCTAAACAATAGGAAATGGTTGAAGACTTGTGGGTAATTTCTATTTAATGTGTAAAGAATGCAGGTGAAGATCTGCACTTTGAACTGAGCATTCCCAGAAACACAGTTCAGAGATGGCATATTCTTTGGTTAATCAGCCATAACCCTTTCTCTTCCCCTTGAAAATGGGGAAACTTGTTTCCCAAGTTACTGTTATCAGATGGGTACTGCTGGAGGATAACAATGAACAAGGCATAGATTTTACCATCCCACAAGAATGAAGAATTAATCCCTTTGGCTGAGTGAGTCTTGGAGATAATTAAGGGGATTCTATCACCATCAGACAGTACAAAAACACAGCTTTTATACACAATGAAAGAAGGGAACCAATGACACAGGCAGAGACTTCGCAAGACAACTGAGGCCAGCAGCCTCTCACTACAGGACTGCCAAATTCTACCCAATGCAGAATTACACTGAATAAAATATTAATTGAGCCTATTGTGGCCTCCTTCCAAGTCTAATAGCCTTTACTGGGCCCTTGGTGCAAAACACACAAGAAGTGGAATCCCCAGATACATACCAGAAAGCCTGATTCAAAGAGGGCTGCTGTGGACTATGTTCTTGCCACTCTACCTGAGACCCAAGGGAACATTTCTCTGAGAATAAAGGTCTGTTTTAGAGTATGGACTTCCCAAAGAAGTCCTATCACTGGCACTGCTTTCAGATATAAAATTGCTTTGCATTCAGAGCTGCCCTTCAGCACCAGAGCTGACTGTTACCTCCCTCTTAGCACTTTTTTTTTAAATCAAGCTTTAGTTCAGCATGTCTGAGGACAGCAGACTTTATACTGAGGTGCAAGAGCACGTTCTTGCAGGCTCTGAAATCTACATGGTGCAGTGTTTTAATAGATTGGTACTTCATCTCTAAGCATTTGGTCCCTGCCCAGTTTAGGATAAAAGGCATAAATGAATGTAAAGATATCACTTATAGTCCTTGGCTTTATCTCTGTCACAGAATCCCCACTCAGCTTGCAGCAAAATTATAGTTGCTATTCAACAGTGGCATATTAGGGGAACTGCCTTGCCAGCACTACAGTGCATGAGCAGTATTGGTTGAGAGATTGCACACTCCCACCTGCACTATACTTAGTTCTAGCCAACACTAATCATTTCCAAGACACATCTACTAATGTGCATTTCCTCTCAAAATACTGACTAATGGTGAAAATCAATATGGTAAACTGATATATAACTTGGATATACCTGTTTCACATAATGGGAGCATTTACTTTTAAACAATTTGTGACCTATAAAATGTTCACTGCAATTAATGATTAATTAATTACAAAGGTGCAGACATTTGTTCCAATTACAGTTATCCTTATTGTTGTACTAAAGCATTGGGCTTGCTGGTATGGGCTTTTTTTTTTTAAATGGAAGCCACAGAAGTCATTCACTGCTTAAAGCTGGTTTGTCTTCTGGAGCCCTTCCTCTCACATTTTCCATGCTCCTTGACCTCAGGCATCTGTCACAGCAACACCTCTGCTCATAGCAGGGGAGAAGGTGAACAGCTTCATCAGAGGCAGATGCCAAAATGCTCCTTGCGTGGGCTGGGAGAGAGTGATCATCACTCTCAGCTGTGGTACAACCTGACTGCTGTCCTGAAATATTCTCCAACCCCAAGAGGTCCCAGGACAACATGCTGCTGATTCTGGTGACTGGTCTGTCTCTCACACTGCAGAAAGTGCTGATGGAAAGTCAATCACAAAGGGCCAGATTTTGCCCTGTAATCTTCACCCAGTAACAACAATTGCATTGTACAGGGCAAAAAGAAGACCTGTTTTTTAATAGCTTCATGTGGTCTTTTCTTCAGATCTTCTCTGTTTTTCAACAGGCATCACTGCATAACAGAAACACAACTGACTTTTGCAAATGGTAGTTCTGCATAAAGAAAATAGACACATGGAAAATAATAATGTCTTTCCAAAAGACCTTTAAGAAAGATCTGATCTATAGGTCTTAGAAGTCTTCCCAATAACCAGTGACCACAGAATGAGGCACAAAGAACTGAAGATGGAACTATAGGCATCTTTAGGCCACCCTGTAAAATGGAAAAATTTAATACCATCAGAAAAAGAAAGGAAGAGAAGATCAGCAAGGAAAAGCATGAAAGAAAGTATGTGCAAGAAATAGAGCATATGCAAGGAAAAATGTCTAACAAAGTCTACACGTTTGTCTTGTGTATTAAATATTTTTTTCTGTATCTCAGAGCATTAATTAAAGCACTGAAGAATTAATTTAGTTCTCTAAGCATTCTAGGTCCATTAATAGACATCATTCTAACTCTTAATTTTGGAAGCCCTCTATATTTTATTTACCAAAATTTACAGATGACAATGGGAGCCCTCCCACTGTGTTCAACACTCTTTGGATCTGATACCAATGCTACAGAAGCTGAACTTGCCCAGTGTTCCTGATGTGAACTGGTGAGCATATTCTTTTAGAATTAATCATCATCAATTGATCTGTAAAATGTTTGAAAGACACTGGACTCTGGTGATTAAATCCTGGTCGAATTAAAGTCAGCAGCAAAAATGCCTGGGACTTTCAGAGTTTTTCCTAGAGTGTCTGTCCAGGTCATGCCTGCCACATTTCTGAAGCCAGATGCAGCTGAATAGCATCAGAAGCAAAGGTGAGATTTCTGGGTGGCACAGCTTTGCACTGAGTAAGGGAACCAGTCACTGGAGAGCACTTGTACCATTCTGTAAGATATATAGATTTCTCTATTTCTAATGAAATTGTCTGAAATATTTATATATGAAATACCTGTTACTCTAGGATTAAACATGCACAGATTTCCTTTTCTTGCACTGCTACCCAGCAACAGCTGCAGTCTTAAAATCACAATCAGCTTCCTGAAACTCTCAAAATGCAACAAATTGCACAACTGGGGCAAAAACTTCTGCAGTATTCACATATGCAGATGACAGCAATTTGATTCTCTGAGGAAACTGTTTTGGCCCAATTTTTACATAGAATTGCTTATACTGAGCAAAACAAGCCTGTGCAAGAAAGTTCTGGTCACCAAGAGGCTGCCATGCTAAACCACCAATGTAAACAGGCACATTGGTCTGATATCAGAATTTGGCCACAATATCCATTATCTCAGGTAACAATTACTTCACTTGGTGTGAACTCTTTCTGCCTCTTATCTGCAGAAATCTTTCTTTCTTTCACATATTCAAAAGGGTCAACTACCATCCTGTCTTCTGTTTCTCCTCATAACCTCAAACTATTTGCCTTCTCTACTGGTCTAAAGGATCAGTCTTTAAATACTGACTATCATGTGTACAGTTGGCCAGTCTCTTTGGACATGTACAGCAGAGGCCCAACTAATAATCAAAACAGGCCAGCAGGAAACAAGCTATGCCACTCATGCAAACATGTACAGGTGCTGAGAAACCTTTTGCTTTTGAATCTCTAAATACCCATTGCAAATACTGGATATGAAAAAAGTTGTCATCTGTTGCTGCAATTAAAAGAACCGTCCTGCTTAAAGATGTATCCCCAAAGACTCACAATTTCAGTCCACATCCCTTGAGTGCAAACTAGAAAAGAGGATTTTACTTACCATATTGGAGGAACCTCCTCCTAAGTCCAAAACTGGCTGATGCCCTAAGCATTACCAAAATACAAATATTCAACCACCAACAGATCCCAACGACTGTAAGTAACTCTAATTCCATGTGGAGATTGACTGGGGGGAATTATTGCACCATGCTTACAATTCTCATGCTTTCAGACCACAGCTGCTTCCTTGTGAAAGAGAATGTTTCGATTCTGAATCAAAGAAGAGCTTTAGTTTTTAAGTGTCTATTTGCCAAATATATCAGCTAGAATAACCAAATAATGGAAGATGGTTATCCTTCTCTCTAAAATTGTCTCTTATGATAGTCCTAGATTATCACAGCTACTATAATGCAACTAATTCTGCCAGATGTCTACAAATTTGCATGTATTTTTATTAGAATGTGACTTGCAGTTTTCTCCGACAAAACTTCCTTAGTTTTCAAAATTGTTTGCTTTCCTAAGAGACTGACCCAAGTCAAAGCTTAAGTTCATCAGAGATGAGACTTTTTTCACTTTGCACCTTGATAAATTCCTTGCCACAAAGTTCCACAGGGCTGTGACTAGATCATTACCAGTATCTGCAGCAGCTAGCTAGTCTCCACCTGTTCCATGTTCACAGAAAGGCAGGATCAGCCTCATTCAACAGCCTGAATCCTTTGGTTTCACTTCTTTGCATTGCCTTTTCTTTTATTTAATTTCTCACATTTTCTTTTGCAGCTATGCAGTCACAGGAAAAATGTCATTTAGTTCACTTCTCTGTCCCAAAATAAAATCAAATATATGAGATTGTATTACCTCCTTACTAGAAGGGTTTTTTCCACTTTATAAATAAAACCCTTTTTTTCTCTGCCACTTATCTACAAAACTGAGTAACCACATAGTCTTTCCTAGGGTACAAGAAACAAACAGTGTCACTCATTCTAAGAATGAATAACAACCATAGCTTGTAACTACAGGGACTGACATATTGTTACACTTTCATTTCAAAAATATTTTTAGAAAAATAATATATTCAGGAATTTTATAATTAACTAACACTTCTGCTGAATTTTCAGCTTGCCACAGAGATCCACACTCATACATTACAAAAATCAGAGATGATTATGGCTGAAATTGTCTGGAATGATGAAAGTACACCGAGTCTTGAGTACATGGAACACTGTACATCAAAAAGATGTCCCAGAATAGCTTATCTTCAGCAATCCCCTGCACAGGATCACTTACATACCTGCATTTGAGGCAAAGGGGAATTGTGCCTCACCTACAAGTATAATAGTGTGTTTTAACTCACCAACAGCTGGTAAGGGGCTGGATCTTCTCTTGAACACACTGCTGTAAAGCATGACTGATGATGGAGAGTTCAACTGGATGGCATCAGTATACAAGACAACTATACAATATCTATAACTATATACAAACCAGTCTCTGGTGGTTTTGGCTATGTAGTTACTGACATGGACAACACAAAGAGTAAGTATGTTGTCTCCTTTAAAACACTGCCCCATAATTGTTTCACTCTCAAACCCATGGTGAGAGATGCGGTTTAAGTTGCATTTCCCACAAGTTAGCCAAGTAATTTGACACCATGCTCTTCACCCACAGCTGACCTTGACTCACACTGAAACAGCAGTCTTGTCTCTACAGGATTTCTAACATGCATATGTTATTCTTGCTACCAGTCCAAACTGTGCAACTGAACACCTTGTGCTAAGTGCTGTAAAGACACAGAAGGAAAAGACGGTCCCTGCAGAAAAAGCACATCTGCTTTGTCAGTCATAAAGCCTTCAAATGATTCTGCATTTCAGTATCCCCTATGACTCCATCTTTATCTCCACTTGACATCGTTGAGAACAATCTTATTTTTGTTATGAGTGCAAAACAGATGTCACGGCATGTGCGATGTGAAAAAATATCTAAACCTTAAAGGTGAGTGACGATTCTGTAAACTGCTAAATCATGTCAAACCTCAGAGTATTTTGAGGTTAGAAATGTGCCTGAAGGCCTGCTTAAAAAGTAGAGCTTTTAGTGAAAAAAACTCTTACTTTAAAAGGACCTCCCAAATTTTAATTTTTAATTTAAACTACAAATTATAGGGGTGTTATATTTAATTAAAACTTGTAGCTCTAGTCTGTGTTCACACCTGACATTCTGCCAGGCCTGCAGTCCTTTCCAGGTTATTCAAGTTATCCTTGCAGCAGCAGTTGGATACTTTCAAAGCAGGCAGTAAAATCACTGGACATACTATATTTACGCTAATGCTACAAAGAGACAAGTTTGATCCTTAATGTCCTAACTGTGTCCAAGGCTGCCTTTCTAAAATGAAATGAACCCATCTGTGCCCTATGCACAGAAAAAGAAATGGAATTTTGTTTTTTTCCCATTTTTGTATCAAAGCATCTCAGTGTCATCTCTGACCCACGAATCCAAGAATGCTTAGGGTCAACACTGACTAGCATAAAAACAGGCAGGAAACATAGCAGCACGATGCTGAGTTGTGGAAACACAAAAATTACTAGCTTTCATTATTCCACAGTGTCAATATTCACGTTAAAGCCAATGTATTCCTTAATACAAAATAGAGATATATTAAGCAACCAAACAATCTGAAATGTCCTACTTCCATCTTGTTTCTAAGTTGTGTTTAATGAAGCACATGACTACCTGTTTTGTCCAACTTCTCTTGATATTATGTATTTTTTTCAAACTTTTGACTTTAATTTATGTGAACTTAAAATGGGAGAACCTATTTGGCCAACCACAGTATCCCCCTACTGGTGTTGAACTGATTCCTACCACATCTTTTCTAACTTGCAGCAGAAATGATTAAAACCAGAATTTCCTTTCCCAAATGGTTTCTCAGAACAGAGAAAGTAGGCAGAGGATTTTTTAAGATATTTTCCAGATAAAATGGCCCTCAGCTTGCATTTGAATCCCACCCTTCTGACCTGCACAGATGTTGTGGATTCTCTCTTGCCACCTGATCCAACAGAAGAGTCAGCTCTGGGCTCTAGGGATGTTTCTATTCCCACTGACATGTGGAGTTGCCAGAAATAAAATTACCTGTACATGGCAATATCAGGTGAACTCTTTATCTATACATGTATGTATCCAGCAGCATATTCTATCATCACACTTAAACAGAGTTAGACACCTGACTTTAAATGCACCTTCTTCTCACGGTGTCTCATGTGCCTCCACAATATTTGTGTGCTATTGTGTAGACTGAACTTCGGACATTATTATGACTATATCCTGATTTCGATGCCTTGGAGAAGAAGATTGAACTGGACCTCCAAATATCCTTTTCAATATGATTTTTCTACAAAATTATAAATTTTAAACAATATGGCCTCTAGGGCAAAATGAGCTCTTGGATGAGCATTAACTACAAAGACTAGCACAAATATAATTTTAATTTTGTCATCAAATAAAGCCCTGTTACCTCTACACTTCTTTAATTCACAGATCAGCATACACCATTTTAACATTTCATTTAGGCATATCGGGTACAAATGTTTCATGTCACTTGATCATAACATGATATCTCAGGCACTTAATAATCAATCTGCTCTCAAAAAAGCCTATTTGCAAAACACACAACAGGAGGGAAACATGAATTATGCTTATTTAACCAACTGGAATGCTCCTCTTGATAAGTCTATCAGCTTCATAAAAGTTTATTTACTGACTCTTACCAGGGGTTTGAGGGGGTTTTTTTGGTTGTTTTTTTTTTGTTTGTTTGTTGTTTGGTTGTTTTTTTTAAAAAACAAAACCAACTGAGGATCATCTCAACCACCTTGTACCTTCTACAGCTATTTCAGCTCAAAGTCAGTGATTAATGACAGCTCAGGTATATTTGCACATCCTGCACCCATATTGACTATTTTGATAGAGACATACTTTTACAGGCTTATTGGCAAATAAGGAGAGGACAGAAAGGAAAGAAAACTCACCAATGGAATGAGAAAGGAACCACACCCCACCACCCAGCTCACCAGGCAAAGGCTAGTGAAGACTCATCTAACACTTTTACTCCTGTTTGCTACTTTTCAGATTACTTCTCAGGTGGTACCATCAAACTGAAATCCCTCCAAGCAGAGATTTTAAAAATAACACCATACTATTTACCACCATCAAGGAGACCCTGTTCTTATTTTTCCTCCTAATTTTCTTCTTCATGTTGGCCCAAAGAAATGGGTTTAAAAAAAAAAAGTCTCTAAAATTAGTGAGTAGCCTAGCTTAGAAATGCTAGTTGTTAACACTTGCAGATCTACTCTCAAGACACACTGTCCATTTTCAAAGTATCTTTTGTATAAAAAGAGATGCAATGACTAGTACCAACATCCTCCTGGAAACTATGCCAAGGCACATGGAAAATAAGGAGGTGACTGGAAACAGCCAACACTGCTTTACTGAAGGCAAATCATGCCTGACAAATCTGGTGGCCTTCTATGATGGGGTTACAGTGTATGTGGATGAAGGAAGAACAACTGATGTCCTCTACCTGGACTTGTGCAAAGCCTGTGACAGCGTCCTGCACAACATTCATATCTCTATACTGGAAAGACATGGACTTGATGGATGGACCACTCAGTGATAAGGAATTGGCTGAATGGTCACACTTCAGAAGTTGCAGCCAACAGCTCAATATCCAAGTGGAGACCAGTCAAAAGTAATGCTCCTCAGGAGTTGGTACTGGCCCTGACAAACATCTTTGTTGGTGACACAGACAATGGGATCGAGGGCACCCTCAGCAAGTTTGCCAACACCACCAAGCCATATGGCACAGTCAACAAGCTGGAGGCAAGGAATGCCACCCAGAGGGGCCTGGACAGGCTTGAGGTGGGCCCGTGAAGTTCAGCAAGACCAAGGGCAAGGTCCTGCACCTGGGCTGGGGCTAATCCCAAGGACAAATACAGACCGAGAAGAGAAGGAATTGAGAGCAGTTCTGAGGTGAAAACCTTGGGGTTGGTAGTGGATGAAAAGCTGGACATGAGCCAGCAATGTGCACTTCCAGCCTAAAAGCCAACCACATCCTGGGCTGCATCAAAAGCAACATGACCAGCAGATCAAGGGAGACGATTCTGCCCCTCTACATCACTCTCAGGAGACCCCCACCTGGAGCACTGTATCCAGCTCTGGGGTCCCCAGCATAAGGACACAGAGTGACTGGCACGAGTCCAGAGGAGGGCCATGAAGACAACTGGAGAACTTCTCCTATGAAGACAGGCTGAGAGAGTTGGGGTTGTTCTGCCTTAAAGCCCCCTCTAATACCTGAAGCAAGCCTACAAGAGCTGGAAAGGGACTTTTTACAAGGGACAGGACAAGAGGGAATGGCTTCAAACTGAAAGAGAGTAGGTTTAGATTAGATATGATGAATAAATTCTTCACTGTGAGGGTGGTGAGCCACTGGAACAGGTTGTGCAGAGAAGCTGTAGATGCCTCATCTCTGGAAACATTCAAGGCCAGGCTGGATGGGGGTTTGAGCAATCTGGTCTAGTGGAATGTGTCCCTGCCTATGGCAGAGGGGTTGGAGCTAGATGGTCTTTAAGGTCCCTTCCAACCCAAGCCATTCCATGAATCTCTCAAGATGTAAAAAAGCTCAGAAAGGGAAAAAGGATCAGGATAATGGTGTACTGCAAAGCAGTTTACAGCTAATTTATATGCAAAGCTAACTGTAATTCAGATAAGCATATCACAAGATAGAAGAAGTCGCACAATGTTACACAAGCAATGAGGTGTATCCAAATCTATTTTCTGTATCTCTGCCATACAGCAACAAACCAGGAATCTCTACAACCGTAAATGATCCTCAAGTGACTACAGCTCTTTTGTTGAAAACAATTTTTTAACCACACAGGCCTAAATGCAGATGTCCAATGTTCAAAGAATCCCCTTCCTCTTGTGCCTTCTAACCAGAGACATGAGATTTTCAGGCAGTATCTGTTGAGTGCTTGGACAAACAAGTCCCTTAGGCAAAATATAGGAATGCACAGATCTCAGTGCCACTGGACTAAGCAAACTCATATGAGACAGTACCACATAAATCCTTCAAATTTCAGCTCCAGAATTTTTTTTTATATGAGGCTAATGTATTAATTCTCACTAATTTGAGATCTTTGGCAAACCAAACAGTAGTAAAGTCATATGAGTCAAACTGGATCCTCTGATTTAAAGAATTTTGAACTTAATGACAGTTTATTTTGTAACATAAATTAAGGAAGTACTAAGAGACCCATTTCTAATAGAAAACCAAACTATTTCATTTAAAAGGAGAAATATTGTGATTTTTTCCCATTACTGTCCTACTTACAGTTTTTCACAAGAACTCAAAACATCTGCTAGTTTTAGTGAATATGCAGTTTATTTTGTCTCAAAACTTCACATGCTTAAGCCCTAATTCTGTAAACATATAAGTTATGAGCAGCAGACTGATAAACTCTATGAAATATGAACGCCCAGGCCAGGATGTCATATAACAATAAGGATTTCATTCTTCTGTATTCTGTCAATAAACAGACATCTTGTTTTCTAAAGAATAAGACTCCTCCCAATGTTTCCAGCATTATTCATATATACGTAGCTGGTTCTCAAGATTTGCAGCTATGCATTCCAACTTATCTATTGGCTTGTATGATTAATAGAAAAGTTTATGTACTTACAGCTAATTGTATGTTTTTTCATTTGTATTCAGGGTTTTTTTTTAATTTTGTGAGCAAAATCTCTGCATAGTTCAAGGCAAGCAAAACAGTTTCAAGGAAGGTGAAGGAAAAGAGGCTGGTTGTATTTAAAAGACTATTTTACTGTCAGGATCTTCTTGAGAATGATTATGAATGTATCAATTACACATTTCTTAATAAAGAGAAAGGTTGATTAATACTGTAATCCTATGACTATCAATTTGATACTGTTTTGATCATTAGTGTTTCAGGCTACCTGTAAACAAGGGCAGCAACATGCCTCCAGAGAGCACAGAAAAATACTTCCTGACTTACATCACGGGTGTGGTATCTCTTGGGGAATGTTGTTTTTAAGCTCACCACAACCAAAGTACTGGTTGATCAAGGGACAACTTACAGCAATGATGCCAAACTCAAATTTAGTATTCAGAACTTTGGGCAAAATGATAAAGCAATCAACAATTCAATTTATAAAGCATGGGTTAATAATTCTATCTTAAATGGAAGTGCTTTGAAAGCGATACTGGAAAAGTAAGTTAATAGCTGAAAAACTTAGAAATTAACACAGAATTCTTTCTTCCCTTCAAGAAATTCTCAGTTACTTCAGTGGAACAGGATTAGGCCACTGGGTCTGTAAACGTAGCCATGCAAATGTATTGTCTCTTTGTACTAATATAGATGTCTGGCAAATTCTTTTTGCTGTTACCATGGTTCTAATATTCTGATGTTTCAGCAGAAAAAATAACAGTTAAGTGCATGACTGAACACTGAGACATTTTTTAGACATTTACGGCATACAATTAATAGTGAGGTCAAAATTTCTTCTTTAAAAACATTAAGCTGTGATCTGAAATCTTTAATTCTCATATATGAAAATTCAGAATGTGTATTAACCAAAAAAACTGTCAAGAAACATACTGATTTTGCCTTCTCAGTTTCTAGCCCTAAATTTTTGTTTCCTATTCAGCCACTGCTAACAATGCTAACAATGAGCAACAGGTGCATCCTTACATCAAAATACTACAGATGAGTAAGAAAAAGCCTCATTTCTCCTACAGCAAACACTTTTAAACTCCAGTTTACAGTAGAAATATTTCCCAGTAAGCAGCTCTGCCACTCAACATCTCTTGGGAATACAGGTTGTCGAGAACTCAAGTTATCTGAATCATAAAGCCACTGATTATGTCAAGTTGGAAGGAGCTCACAAAGATGGAGTTCAAATCCCTGCCGTTCACAGGACTACCCAAAAGTAAATCACAAGCCTAAGAGTGTCATCCAGGTGTTCCTTGAACCCCATACAGGGAGTTATGAAGCTCCATACAAATAAAAGACTCCATTAGACTGGAGATTTTGGAATTCAGGATAGTTTATGCAATTTGCAGACAATCTGGAAGGAAATGCTTGGCACTGTGGGACCCAGGAACTCTACTTAAGGAATTTTAAGGAATTTAAACTCAGCTTCCCCCAGTTCCTGTTTTCTTTGTTTTTCTGACAGCCCCTGGTTCTTCCTTCATTTCCCCATATTAATGCTTCCATGTTTTCACACTCAAGTCTACAGTACCATTACAAACAAATCAGTGGTGTTCTTATGTATTTTCATATTTTAGTACCTGTTTTCCCTACATGTTCAGAGTTTCAATTTTATCAGATTTTTAAAGAAATATATAAAATTGAGGATAAGCAGAAGATGGAGGCAGAAAATAAAACTTGCTATGAAGTAACAGCACTCCACAACTGATTTAAACACACCAAGACTCATGATATTTAGCCCTTGGTACAACCACGGTGCAAATCTAGCATCACCAACAGCAGAAGCAAAGCTTTTAGATACAGGACATTGCAATTCCAGTTCTAAATTGTGTGCCAAGTTTCTATCAACCTTTCAATGGAAATTATGCAAAATCAAAAGCATTTCTACACCAAGAAATTAGTGACATGCTGGCTCTGGGAACCTGCAAACCCTGACTGTGTAGCAGTGATTAGCAGCTTGGTGTTGACAAATCAAGGTGTAGATTTATAAACATATATTACTATAAAGGTGTAATTGTGACTCTTGTAAAGTATACAAAAGCAAGCAAATTACTTAGCAAGGCATCCCATTCACACTTTTCTTAACTTCCAAGTACATAAACACAAGCGAGATTTTTGAGTAGTTACAAGAAGTCTCCCTAACTTCTATTAAATTATGAAATCTAAGTAGAGCTCATATTTTTAGGAATTGTTTTGCAATATTGCAATGCAAAGACCGTTTTCTAGACCGCAATATTTGTAAAGATAGCTACTTTGTTAACTGTAACTCTCAAAAAGCTGCTCTATCTTTTCTTTCCTAGTTCCTGAAGTGATTCACTCAGCATCTGGAAACAAAGATACATGTATTGCTCAGTGGCTTCTGATGTATATTTGGTAAATTAAACACACCTCCAAAACCAAAAATGAAGATTGCTTTCACTAAGAGTAGAAATACTCATGATCCTGAATACAGAAGACCAATTATAGGAGTCAATCTGAATACAATTCCTGGAAGCCTCAGAAGCATACTCTGATATGTGTTATTGGCAGTACTGCTTTGAATCTGATTGTTCTGCTCTTTGAGTAAGCTCTACTTATGACTGCTAAAAAAAACTGAATTTCAAGTTAACCACATTTTACTGAACTTGGCAAGAAGCATGAACATAGGAAAAGGATATTCCATATTAGTTTTTCAAACAGAAAAATATCAATCATAGTTTTTGCAAAATAAAAATTTATTAACTTTATCAAACAACATATAAAATGACAAATAAAAAGTTCAGGGTGCATGAGTCATTAACATATGTGCAATCCTGCCATATGCCCTCATTTTCCACTGGAGTTGGCTGGAATTAACACTGTGGCAATCTGTGCTGGCTCTTGGGCAGGTAGAAGGTAGAGGAAGAAGGTATATGGGATGAGACCTGCTCTTCAGAGCTGTCTATGAAACACAGTGACTGCTGCAGTGAAATGACTGGGTGTTTTATCCCATACTGCTTTGCAGTGCCTGCATTTGCTAAATCAGGATGCTCAGTCTTCAAGGTAAAGTATTCAAGTGCTCCTTTTCTCCAGCATGTTGTGTCACAAAGGCCAAACAAACTTATGGAAAATATCTACCCTTCTCTTTCTTTTCTTTCTTCTAATCATCATCTGCTTCTTCTCAGGCAAGGTCACTGATAAGCAACAACAAAACAAAAAAGGCACTGTTAGATTGGACAGGTCATAGACAAAAATCTCCATCCTTTTATCACTTTTTTTTTTCCTCTCATGAGATATGAAATGGATCAGCCTCATAGTGGGCAGTTCAGAAAGTCTGTCAATGATGACTACTTTAAATTTAGCACCTTTTGAAAAGCTTGCATAGAGTGGGGACTAGCACAGATACCAATTCTAGAAACATGGCAGTAAGTGACTGAACAGACAGATCTTTTCAGAAAGCACAGAGACCCCTGAGAAGGGTCTTCAGTGCAGCTGGAGCTCACCCAGACACGTTACCAGCCTTTCCACTATAAGCATGTCTCCAGAGCTGATAAAGGTGAGGCAGTAGCACACTGTAAAAGGAAAAGTAAAAGAGACCTTCCTCACTCTCAACATTTAATGAATACTAGCTGAAAAATGCTGACAGTGTCCTAAAGATAAAAGGGGATGTTCAGGCAAAGATCAACCTGAAAATCCATGAATGGAAATGGATAGCTGCTATTGTTTAATTCAGTGAGCAGCTTCTCTGAACCAACATCAAAATGGCTCCGTTTCCCTGAATAAAAAAAAGATGTTTTGAATTTGGTTTACTCTCAGGGACTGTGTGTATGAAGGTTCTACTACAGGTACAGATTTTATTCACAGAAAACACAGTTTTAGCAAACAATTACAAGACTATTTTTAACAGTCTTGTTTCCCACCTGGTTTAATGGCATACTAAGGTGTCAGCTTCATTGCCATTGTTTTTGCCCCTGCATGCAAAGAACTGATATTTAGTCACAGAACTTCTACATGCCCACATATATTTACCTATATTTAGCACACATTTATGAATACTGGGTGTGGTGTATTTTATTTTTGGTTTCTTTTACTTAAAATTGACAGTGCATATAGGAGTGCTAAAATAAACTGTCTATTTGAAATGCATTTTCTTTGTTTCCTGTCCCCTTGTAATCAGACTCTAAGAGAGCAATGAAAGAGCTGAAGAGAAAGAACAAGTTCTTATAGCTGGGGGAAAAAAAAACAAAAACCAACAAAACAAACTAGCAGAAGTAGCATATAAAATAAACTTACCTGAGCTTTTTTGCTTTTCCAGTTGCCCTTTGGATTCATGAAGTACTCTTGACTTCCATCCATGTACAACTCCTGACTCCTCTGTGTAATCCTTCTTAACAAGCTTGTTGTCCATATCCACTTCTCAGGTTCTTTTCCTTCTCTTTTTTGAGGTCATATGTCCAATAGTCATTAAATTCTAATTTTTCTTAGCATCCAAACTCTATGCTGGCTAACAGAACCCCAGTTTTTCCATCAGCAGTTTCCTTTTAATTGGATATTTGAATCCTTTTCCTTGATGTGACATTGTTACTCATTCTCTCATCACAACCTCTCCATCTCACACATGCAATGTCCAAAAACCACCTTAGTTCTTGTGAGAATGCTGCAGCCTGGCCTGTGCCCACTATCCCTGAGGACTGAACTATGCTATTTTCCTGGAATATGGAGGTCCAGTAACTCCACAAACAGTAAAGTCTTTAAGCTCAAGTAGATCCAAACACGCAGAGCATTCTAAAAGGTTGAGAAAACCATTTATTCATCACTGTAAGTGATGAGATCTGGAGTTTGATGAAAACTGGAGTCTGAGATTGGGTGCAGGTTGATCACAGCCAAAGGATCAGAGGATTGTGAAATTCTTGAAGAACAGTAAATCTGTTTCTCTTAGTAAATACGTAACATATCAACTGTGCAGGCATCTCACCACTGCTGGAACAGACATCTTTTTCTATGTGTGACAGTATTTTAACTTGACATATGTAAACTCTGGGTATTTCCTAGCAAGACCTGGAGTGGACTTTGTGCCTGCACGTGCTGAAAAAACACAAGCATTATTTTTTAGTGTCAACTCCCAGCCCAAGTAATCTGTTTTTCTGGATTTTTAATTTCAACTATGCTGCATAACCAAGACACTGACGAAATATAATTCCAAATTCATAATAACTTGTGTTAGACATACCAAGAGCATTATAAAGATACAAAGAAAGTAAAAAGCCCTGCAGTCAACTTTATCATTTTCTATGACTTAACAGTATTATTTCTTCCTAAATATGCACATAACCCCCCAAAAAATCCTGAGTATTTATGCATAGGACATGACAGCCACGATGTATGCAAAGTTGTTATAAACATAGTTTCATATTTAAACATGGCCTTTTCCTCTTCAGACAGCAGAGGAATTGCTAGCATCTCTGAAAATGTTACTAAAACAAATCACCAGTGCTGAAAACTAATGCATTAGATTCAGGAATCCTGGCGTAGGAGATATGAAATAAAAGGATGAGCCACTGATTTACAGTATCACAAGAGGCCTGGAAAACCCCTTTCAATAGGATTCATTATGTGAGAGAATGCCCTGCTGCAGCACTGAAGGAATGCCAGAACATCTACTCCCTACAGTTTATCCTCAAAACAAACCTTGGAGATCTTTGGAGATCTTCTCTTTCTACATTTTAACTATTTTATTTGAACTGAGGAACTGTTCAGAAAGTGACAAAGATGGACTAGGTTAAATGCTGTAACATGGTACTTATTCACACTACATTAGGCAGAGGAACACTAAAATTAGGCATAAAATTTTATTCCCTTGGTAATATCCTCCAGTATAGAGACAGGAAGAAAAAAGGGGATTTCCCTTGGAAAAATAAAGCAAGCTGTTGATGTCAAACAGAAATATTGAAGTATTACATCTGCAATCACTATTTCTATTGGGGGGGGGGGGACAGGATGTGAGAGAGACATCACCAGAGAGCCTGGAAAAAATTAGCCATTCAGTAAGAGGTCTAAAGTCTTTTTTGAATGGTAACTATACTCTCCATTATATTCTGCCTGTAAACAATCTTATTAATAACAAAACCATGAGAGAGTGAGGAGATGTTTTCTTTTGATTTTATTGGAGCCGCATGAGAAATATGTTTGGCCTGTCATTCTATAAAATGATATTACAAGCCTGTTCCAAAGCTCACTGCTCTCTTTTCTTTGGGGTCAGAAGCAGGATCATGCAAAGCAGGAACAAAACAGCAGCCTTTTTAAAACCTCTCATAAAAATATTGGCTTTTTAATTGCTGCTTTGCCCTAATTCTCTTCACTACTGCACCAAGCAAGGGCCAGCACTTGCCAGATTCAGACTGAACCAGCTGAAGCCATACCAAGTGAACATATATTTGTTGTATACCATGTTCTTTTAAATCAACTTCCTGATAAAAAATGCCATGAAGACATAATGTATGAGAAATGCAGACCTTTAATACTTCAAAAAATAATAGACTCCAGTGCTGGTTTGGTTTGGAATCTGTGACCTTACAGATGCTTATGCATTTGCCTGGTGCAGAACTAAAATCAATTTGGTTATGATAGACCTTCAAGAAACACAAAATTTATCCTGAAGGAAACTGGTTTCTGAAACCAACTGCCCAGATGCATTAGGCAGGTGGGAGTTACAGCAAACCAAAGGGTCTGCTGGCAGACACAACATTGATTTCTTATTGTTTACAACCTACCAGACAGTTCTATACTGACCTGATTTGATGGCTCTCTCTGGGGCACCCTGCAGCCCTGGTTATTTCCACAACCAAGTTGGTCAGTTTCCTTACTTGATGACTGTGTTCCACATCTGCAGCTTCAGTGCAAACATGCTGAACTAGTACATACACACTGAAAATCTGATCCGAGATCAGATTTTAAATCCGATCTAATAATAATGTTTACTGTTTTCATGACTAGAAGTATGATCCCTTTTAAGGGATCAGAAATCCTATTGTGATTTTTGTCTGTCTCCACATTCTACTCCCCCTCCCCATACAAGATGTTTCCCCTTCATTTCAGTTTCATTACATTTTGCTGGGTTTTGTCAATGGCTAAAATAGACAGAGTGATTCTAATGAAAGCAAAATGCTGTGAAGGATTCTAAAGAGATAATCTTTGTCAACAAGCTACAAAAAGCTTTGATTTGTTCTCCTTGTGACTTTTTAATCTAGGATATGTGGAGAAGATGATGCTATTTGGTCTGCATCCATTTTTACTCCACAGAAATCTGGCTGCACTTCTGTTTAAAACACCATTGATAATCTTATTAGCATTTCTCATCACTCCTATTACGAGAAAGAAAAGGTCAGTAAGTAATCCACAGCCATAAAGTTTTCTAGCACTATACTATCAGGAACTTCACATCTTTACTGAAAGTTGATCAACATGATGCAAACATTTATCAAGCTCAGACAAAGTGATATTAAACTCAGTATTCCCATGAGAATATTCAGTATGGTATACCTATTTAATATCGAAGTACTTTTCCACCACTGACTCTCTCAACAAAACAATGACTCTTCTCAAAGTTGATCAAGAAATGATTCTAACACAGACAACTTTGTTTTACAAATGTGCTTGTGCAATGCACTTAGAAAGAAATACCCGTGCTCATTTCCCATGGAAATGCTAATGGGTGGGAATTATATTTTCATTCTTTAAGAGTCCATATAAAAACCTGACCAGTGCAGAACAGTTTTCAACACAGTTCCTTTTCTGCCATTCATACAGCAAAGTTTCTATGCCTTGCTAATAGTCTGCCGCATATGTGTAGCATCTATGTGTATACAATCAAAATATTCCTTTGCATATCTTACTCATCTCCTCAACACAAAAATTAAACAAAATAGAAGAGAACAGGAAAACCAGAAACCCTCAAAATCAGCCCTCAACAAATCTGGAGAAATCATGTATCTCTGATTATACTGAAGTAGCTCCTCTTCTTTCTTAATTGTCTTTGTCTCCAAACACACAGTTGCTCAATTTTATAATATGTAACATCCAAGACTGTAGAGTAAAATAACAAAGTCATACTACAAACCAAGAACTACTACAATAAAACTGATGTCCTTTTTGAAAACATAGGCATATAACTGAGTATTTGAATCCAAAACAAAGAAACCGCTGCAAATATTTAGCATTTAACTATTGCCCTTGTTGGTGAAAATGGGGGGGTAGAGGGGGAGGAAAGGGGGAGAAAGAACATTCACTCTCCAGAAAGTTCAAGCTGTAAAATACAGACAAAATTGAATCTACTATTAAGATCAGTTTAAAATATACCTAATTCTACATTTACTCATTGTAATAATTTACTCTTCTCTTTGTTTCACTTGATAAATCAATGTAGTTTTTAGAAAAATATAGTTACTTAGAAAGATCCTGGGGTTTTACATACAGTCTTGCATCACTCTGTATGTTCTAATGTTCAAAGTATTATGTTGCCATCCTAATTGTTTTTAAATGTCTCATATTGCAAACAAGTATAAATATATAGTCATCAGACCACACCAACCAAGTTTAACCTTATCATTCCAAACTTGGTCAACCTTAGTAAATCATATGGGGTACCTGCTAACTGCCTAGCAAGGGTTAACAGTTTCTTCCAATATTTGGGGGGCTTTTTTGTCTGCAGAGTGACATGACAAAGACTTTTATTTGTTTAGCAATTTTTTAAAATAAACTATCACACGGAACTGAAATGGCAATTAAAAAAAAAAAAAAAGGAGAGAAAGGTAAAAACTAAACATCATTTGTAACTGTAGCTGTTGTTCTCCCCAACAAAATAATTAAAGGTAACAAAACCCTCACACCACTCAAATTAAAGCAAATAATCTATTAAACAATAGTCAGAAGAACTATGTAAAGACAATTACCAGATAATAATTTCTGCTTACCCCCAACCTTAAATGCAGTTTCAAAATTAGGTCAGTTAAAATGAAAATCACCATTTTTAAGGAGATTAGGAATCATTACAATTGAATAAAAATATTCCTAAATGACTACACAAAAAAAAAAAGGCAAACGCAACTAAATGTTCAAGTAGCCCATATTTTATACACAGCATCAGAATTATATAAGAAATGCCTATCAATGGATGCTCTGTTCGAGAAGTGGGATTCCAGTCTGACTCAGTATTATTATCTGACAAAAAAGAAATCTAATTCACAGATAGCTTGTATATTTTTTTCTTTTGCTTTCTTCTCTCAAAAAAGAAGCCTTTATAAGGACATATATGTAATGGAGATATATAGAGCTGAGAGAATCACTAGCAATTTGTCAATCTGCAACTTAGGCTTTAGCATTACTGGCGAGTTTGTGTTAAATAAGCATTTTTTTCCTTTCAACTAAGAAAATGCACACCACACCAATCAAAACTAATCACAGCAGGGCTTTCATTGAAACAGTAGTTGCTAATTTTACAGGTCTGCCCACATTGTTCTAGAAAATAGGAAGCAGAAATCTGACATTTCCAGCAGTCGTTATTAAAACAACAATCAGAGAGCTCGATCCCGTTCTCACTGGAAGCAATGTCAAACTCCCCGTTGACTTCAGGGAGAGGGGGATCGGGCCCCGAGCTGCTCAGCCCGCTCCAGCTCTAAGCACAGGAGTGTGTGTTGTGGAGCTGGGGTGGCAGAAGTACGAGCTATTCCTTTGTTAACTGCCCTAAAGAGTTGAACTTTCCATCACTTTGTCAACAACAGCAAAGTGCCCTGCAAACAACAACGGTGATAAAAGGCCATATTTACCTTGAGGGAACAGGAAAGGGAAAGCCGCAGAATTGCAAAACAAAGTAGTCCAAAGGAATTATCTATGCATGCAGTCCAAACGTGCACCTTCAAGTAGGCCACAGTCTGTCAAGCAGTCGTCTCGGCACCAGCTACCCTGCCTTCCATCTTACGAGATTCACCCAGAAAACCGACAAACCTGCTCCACGACAACAAAACTCTCCTAATGCTTTTGAACGCCCACCATTTGTTCTCCATTCATCCAATCAACTTTCCACTGCACATCTTCTCCTGCGACTGAGGCTCAGAGGCAGGATCCCTTCTCATCTGTATGCTAATTATTTTGCCACATGGACAAAAGTAANCGCTCTGTTCCACCCAATGGAGGGGAACGCCGAAACGCCGCAGCCGCCCGGGAGGGGAGACCGCTAAAAATACTCCCCTGCCGCTGTGCTGGCGTAAAATGGTGTCTCCGATGGAGAACTCCCCCCCACCCTCAAAAAAAAGAAAAAAAAAAAAAAAAAAAGTCCCAAGAATTAGGCTTCTAAATGT
>VZRX01010486.1:0-81616 GCA_013398075.1 Notiomystis cincta
CTGGGCGGGGTGTGCCGAGCCGACCCAAACCGTGCCGAGCTGCGCCGGAGGTGTGCCGGGGCCGTGCTATGCCGAACTGAGCCTGGGGTGTTCCGAGCTGTGCTGTGCCTTACAGAGAAGGGCAAGGAAATCGGTGAAGTGTCCGGAGCTCAAGTCTTATGAGAAGTGGCTGAGGGAGCTGGGAGAGTTTAGCCCGGACAAAAGGCTCAGAGGGACTTTGTCGTTGTCTACAGCCACTTTTGAAAGGAGGTTGTAGCCGGGTGGGAGTGGGTCTCTTCTCCCAGGCAAACAGCAACAGGATGAGAGGATATAGTCTGAAGCTGTGCCAGGGTAGGTTCAGGTTGGACATTAGTAAGAATTTCTTTACAGAAGGGGTGATTAGATCTTGGAAAGGACTGCCGAGGGAGGTGGTGGAGTCTCAATCCCTGGAGGTGTTTAAGGAAAGACTTGGTGCTATGCTGTAGTTGACATGGGGGTGTTTGGTCATAGGTTGCACTCAGATGATCTCAGTAGTATTTTCCCGCCTAATTCATTCTGTGATTCTGAGCTGTGCAACAGTGGGTAATGGTGCAGCACCCCGGGGAGCACGCAGGGCAATGCCATGGCAGTGCAGAGCAGCATGAGAGGGATGTGCAGGGTGGTGCCTTGGGGGACACAGCACAGTGAGGGGGTTGCAGAGTAATGCCCCTGTGGGAGTGCCTGCCGGGCGGCCTTGTGGAGGGATGAGCTGGGCCCTTCAGTGCTGTGCAGCACCATCTCACTGCAAGGAGGAGGTGCCAGGTGCTGTGGGGTGCAGCACAAGTGGGGTGACCCCAGGCAAGAAGGGTGATGCGTGGAGGAGAAGGGTGATGTGTGGAGGAGCAGCCTGACTGCAGTGTTCTGCCAACAGCAGGAGTGCAGGGGCCTCCTGGACTCAGGGCTGCTGAAAGTCCAATTGTGCTGTTAAACATAAACCTGCCAGGGCTCTCACCCAGCTGACTGCTCCCGAGACCACAGCAGGTGTGCACTCAATGAGCAAGCAAGGCAGGATCCTACTGAGCAGCCTTTTCCCCCTGCCCAGAGCCACACCAAAATGGCCACAGCTCCCCTTGGCTTCAGCATCGACTCCCCCCGCTGGGACCAGAGCACCTTTGTGGGGCGCCTGAAGCACTTCCTCAACATCACCGACCCTCGGACAGTGCTGGTGCCGGAGGAGGAGCTGGACCGGGCCAAGGCCCTGGTGGAGGGCTGCAGGTGAGGGCCTGGGGTGCAGCTGGGGCGGGTGCTGTCCCTGTGCTCGTGGCCGTCCCGGCCACTGTGCGGTGTTGCAGCGGGCTGGAGGCAGGCGTTCCCAAGCAAGTACGCTGTGAGGTACCGTCTGTCGGAGGTGGCTTTGGGGGGGATTCCCAGGCTTCTCCCAGGAGCCTCAAGCTGTGACACACATCCTTCTCGGGAGATGTTTCCCCTGCCTTTCATGTGGTGCCCAGAGCTCTGTGCCTCAGCAGTGCTGGATGCTGGCGGGTCTGTGCAGCTTCCCCTGATGGGCTTTGGGCTTGCAGGGCCGGGCTGGTGCCACCAGGAAGCAGCCAGGAGCAGCTGCTCTATGCCAAGAAGCTGTACGACTCTGCCTTCCACCCTGACAGCGGTGAGAAGATGAACTTCATTGGGAGGATGTCCTTCCAGGTGCCAGGGGGCATGGCCATCACTGGCTGCATGCTCCAGTTCTATCGGTGAGCTACTGGGTACGCCAGGCTGGGGACACAGCCCTGAGAGCCCCCTCTTGAGGTCCCTGGTGGCCAGCATGGCCAGTCTGCCTCCTCTGGGGCTGGGTGCTGCCCAAGGCATGCCCATGGCTGCTGTGCTTGCCTGCGTCCTGTGGTCAAGCCCTGTGTCTCTGGGCTCTGTCCCCAGCACCCAGCCTGTGGTAGAAGCATCACAGATCCACCTGGCCCCTGGCATGGCTGGGGATGGTCTTACCTCACCTTGAACTCAGCTGAGCTCTTCCCAGAGCCCCTGTAATGATTAATGCAACCAAATCCTACATGGCTCCTGCTCTTGATCTGTGGCCCATAACAGTTCTTGGAACCGAGAACCAAATGTTCCCCCAAGCCAGGCTGCTTCAGCATCCCCAGTCCCTACAGACAGCTCCCTGCATTTCCCTTCTCCATCCCCCTGCATCCCAAAGCATGCTTAGACCCACATTTCCCTGTGTCCCTTCCTGCCCCACATCAGCCTCCCTGAGACACCAGAAACCCAAGCACCCTCGTTCCCCAGAGCCACTTCTTGTCCCCATGTGTCCCCTCCTTGCTGCTCACTTTGACAAAGGCTTATCTCAGCCCAGCAGAGGATGGCTGCCACCCTGCTGAGAGCTGTGTCTCCCACCCATACCCAAGTGCCTTGCAGGACTGGGCCTCCCTTCCTATGCTCCCCAGGGCAAGCAGAACTCCTGGGATCGTTTCCCAGCTCTGCCACTGGCTTGTGACTTTGCCACAGTTCCTCAGTTTCCCTTTGGAGACACCATAGCGAGTGGATTGTGGGCATCTTGGCCCTGCCAAGCCTGGCCATGGGCACAGGCCAGGCATCCCTGACAGCCCTCAGGTGCCCTCCTGGTCCCTTCCCTCTGCAGGACGGTGCCTGCTGTGGTTTTCTGGCAGTGGGTGAACCAGTCATTCAATGCCTTTGTGAACTACACCAACCGCAACGCTGCCTCCCCCATCTCTCTGAGGTGAGCAGGCCCCACAGGATGCAGTGTGTCTGTTTGGTGCACTCCTGGATGCCCCTGTGCTGTGTCTTGGGCACAGGAGGAACAGGGCTGAGTCAGAGTTGGTGACTTTGCTGTCTCCCTTCTTTGAAACCACTGTCCAGGCAAATCGGGGTGGCTTATGTCACAGCCACCGGTGCAGCTCTGGCCACCGCAGTGGGACTCAACCTCTACACCAAGGTAAGCCAGGCCAGGGCCAGGTGGGGCAGCTGGGCACATCCTGCTCTCCTGTGCTGATGCCAGCCTGTTTCCCACAGCGAGCCCCCCCCTTGCTGGCCCGCTGGGTCCCCTTTGCCGCTGTGGCTGCTGCCAACTGTGTCAATATCCCCATGATGCGGCAACAGTAAGTGGCACACGTGGCTGGGGTGCTTGAGGGACCCAGCTCCCTCCAAAGGCAAGCTGGTGGCAGCCAGGCTCTTGGGCTGCCTGGCCTCCCTGCCTTGAGTTCCCATCCTGGGATCTGGAGGGAGGTGAACTGGGTCTGTGCATTTGCAATGCTGTGTCTGTGGTGGAGAGTGCTGGGTGGGATGGCTCAGCCTCCACCTAGAGCAGGAGGGGGATTTTTGGCTGAGGATAGCTGTTCTGGGGTCTGTGCTGGAAGATCCCTCAGACCCAAAGATCTCCTGCATGTCATGGGAGACCCCCAGTCCATGATATCCCGATGCATGGACACCCCAGGTGGGTTCCTTGTGGTGACCTGTGTCTGCTGCTCAGGGTTCCCCACGAGGAGAAGCCACACGGCACAAGGAGCTCAGGTGCTGTGTGAGGGACTGTCCCTCGGCTCAGCTGCAATGTCTGTCCCTAGCACGGACAGATCCTGCTCGCAGCTATGCCCTGAAGATGGCAGCATCGGCTGGGCTGGGGACCGCGGTGCCCCAGGGTGGTGGAGCCCCGTGCCCCGGGGGCATCCGGGGCTGCTGCGCTTTGAGGACTCCTTTGTCCCCCCCTCACCCCGTTGCTGTGTCCTCATGCTTTCCCTGCCATCCCGTCCTCCACTCATGGCTGCCTGTCCCCTTCAGGGAGATCATCAACGGGATCACAGTGACAGATGAGAACAATAATGAGCTCGGCCGCTCCAGGGTGAGTCTGGGGATGGGGATGCGGCCTGGGGCCCGGCACTGCCGCGCTCACCTGCTGACTTTGCTTGCAGAGGGCGGCAGTGAAGGGCATTGCGCAGGTCGTGCTCTCCAGGATCACCATGGCAGCACCGGGCATGAGTGAGTGCGGGGCAGGAGGGTGCACAGCTGAACCGGGGCTCTCCAGGACCCACCACCTCGCCCTCCCCTGCTTCAGTTTCCCTCATGAAGAAGAGGGAGGGTGGCGATGCATCCCAGATGGCATTTGCTCTCCTCATCCAGCCATTCCCATCAGAGGCCCCCAGCCCCTTCATGCCAAACCACTGCCCAGGAGACAGGAGCTGCTCCTATGGCAGTTTGGCCCCACAGGGATGCATCTTGTGCTCTCTGGCCCCAGCCCCTCACCCTGTGGTCCAGCATCCCCTCTGCTCCTGAGACCCTTGACACGCTGCAAGCTTAGCAGGAGGGACAGGAGCGTGAGGAGCACAGACCCTGCTGCCCAGGTGATGGATGTGTGGGGGTCTTGTGTCAGGTCCTTGCTGTCAGCAAACACCCAGTAGCCCCCAGCATAATTAGCTGCTGTCTCCTGGTGTATGGTCCTGCTGGGACAGCCCTGCAGGCTGGCTGGCAGGGTAGCTGTTCTGGGACTGGGCTGACCTTTGCTCTCTGTACCTAGTTATTTTGCCCATCATCATGGAGCGCCTGGAGAAATTCACCTTCATGCAGGTGAGTGCACATTTCTCCTGCCAGTGGTCCCCCAGCCCTGCTTCCCAGATGCTGATATGCTGGGTATCAAAGGCAGAATTACAGAACCCAGCTTGCTTTGCTCCCTGCTTGAGTCACTGATACACCAAAGGCCTCTCAAGTGACATGGAGAGGCTGTGGGAGGGTAGCAGAGTTTGGTGCACACCAGAATATTGGGCATTCAGCCCTATTGAGGGGAGAAGTCTTTCCACCCTGTGAGTGAGTCCCGTGATGAGGCCAGGGACTCATTCCTGGCTCTTCTCTTGCAGCGGATCCGGGTTCTCCATGGCCCTCTGCAGGTGCTGCTCTGTGGGGGCTTGTAAGTATCTCACTGCTCAATTGCCTGTGAGTGCCTGGAATATGGCTCCAAAGAGATGCTTGAAAAAATACCCCTTTCCCAGAAGGGATTGCAAAGCTGCTTACCTTTCAGCTTGAGCTTTCCCCCGTTATTGGGAGTCATGGGGTGTGAGCAGCACCTCTTGGGCTGAAATCCCTGTGGCTGGAGGGCAAACAGGCTGAGATCCCCAAGACTAATGCTCCTCTCTTCTCTGTCCCACAGCCTCCTGTTCATGGTGCCAGCAGCCTGTGCCCTCTTCCCCCAGCGATGGTACCTGTTCCACTGCTTGCCTCTCCTACATGGAATTTGAGGAGCCTCCCTCCTCCCCTAGTTCTTCTCTGCCCATCCCAGGAGAAGCATGATGGGCACCCACCCTTCCTTCCACCCGAGGCAGTGCCTGCCTGTACATGCTGGTGCCCAGGGCAGCAGGAGAGCATGTGGCTCCTCTGGTCTGTGAGCTCTGTGCTAGGGACAACAGGACACCCAGCTCCATGGGCAGCTCTCTGCCTTCCAGCACTGGGAGGGAAGGGTGACGGTCTTGCCATGAACCTGCAAGATCACAGGGATGGCAGAGAGCCTCAAATGGCAATGGGGAGGGAGGGTGGCTTGACTGGTGGTTGGGGAGGAGGATCATGGCTCTCAGTGTATATCCCTTCTCTCCACAGCTCCCTTGCACTGGCTGACCTTGAGCTGGAGCTGCGTGAGAGTATCGTGGCCAGGCACGGGGACAAAGTGCCCTACGTCTATTTTAACAAAGGACTGTGAATGGAGACTACCTCAGGAGCCATCACACCCCTCTGGCCTCCTGCCACGACCAATGGCCCCTGAGCAGGGCCAGAGGCACAGTCCAGCCCAGCACAGTCCAACCCAGATCTGATGCCCCACCCAGCACCTTCTCTGCAGCCTTCTTCCACTGTAGAAGCAGTGTCCAGCCTGCAGTACTTTGGCTTGTCTTGAGCCAGCCCCATCTGCTGCTGGCCATATTCCAGCCTTCCCATATCCCTCTTGCCCTGAGGGATGCCTGCACTTCCTGTACCTTCCTTTGGCCCTGCCTGTCTGAGCCTCACTGGGTTTGGCCCCATGAGGCTCCCTCCCTTGGGGCTCAGAGCACAGTTCTACCTCCAAAAGCACATATCCTGCCATTGTACCAGCAACCAAACCACATTCCTGCCTTAAACCACCACAGTAGCCTCTTCCCAAGAGCTGGATCATGTCTTGGCAGGTGTGAGGGAACCTGTTCTCTCTGCACCATGAGAGTGACCATCCCAAAGTCCAGAGGCTGTGCCTTCTTTGCTCTCAAGTTCAGGTTCTATTCACTCTGTGACTGCCACAATCCAGGAAAGAGATAGCTAGTTGTTTTAAGCTCTAATTTTTTCATTCCTCTGAAGAGCCAGCTGTCACCCTTGTCCTACATCTCTGGTCCCCACAGTAGAACCATGAAACTGCAGTTTTAGGAGACAATTGTCTCTGTGCCCCCTGTGACAGAGGGAAGAAGACACAGGAATCACAGAATTGTTAGGGTTGGAAGGACCTCTGGAGGTCATCTATTCCAGCCCCCTTGCCAAGGCAGGGTCACTAGAACAGGTTACAAAGGAATGTATCCAAGTGAGTTTTGAGTATCTCCAGAGATGAAGACTCCACGACCTTCCTGGGCAGCCTGTTCCAGTGCTTTGCCACCCTCTATGGAAAGAATTTCTTCCTCATGTTGAGGTGGAACTTCTTGTGGTTTATTCTTATGGCCATTGCTCCTTGTCCTTTTGCTGGGCACCACTGAAAAAAGCCTGGCACCATGCCCTTAGCACCTGTCTTTGAGACTTTTATATGCATTGATGAGACCCCTCTCAGTATTCTCCAAACTGAACAGGCCTGGCTCCTACAGTCTCTCCCCATAAGAGATGCTCCAAATCCCTCATCATCTTTGTAGCCCTCCACTGAACCCTCTCCAGTAGCTCTTCTCTTTCTTGTCACAGAGCTGTCAAGGCATTAACTCAGGCTCTGAGTAGCAGCACTGCAAATGACAGAGGAAGGTTGAAAAATAAATGTGATTTTTAAAAAAACAGCTGTGGGTTGTGCTTCTGGCTGATCTCTGTGTCTGGTTCTCTGGGTGGGGCTGGTACACTGGTCTCATGCTTGCCTTGGAAAGGGAAGGTGTGGGTTTTATGACTGACCAAGCCTCAGGGTGAGGGTGAGCAAAGGGGCCAGGAGAAAGAGGAAGAGTGTAAGAGATAGCATGAGCTCTGAAACCCTTGGCCATTCAATAGCAGCCTTCCTCAAGAGGTTCTGGGGGCTGCAAAGTCTCAGGGCAAGTAAGAAAGGTGATTGTGCTGTGCTCACAGTGACACTCATCCTCTTGTGAGGCCTGGGAGGATGACATTGGGTGACCCTTCCTGCACCCATGGGTGCTGTTTATCTTCATAGCCAGGCAGCGTTTCATGATGCTATCTTGGGTCTGCCATGAGGCCTCTCCCACCCCAAAGAACACCAGCTTGAGTTTGCTGCAGCCTAGTTTGGGGTAGAAATGAGCCCAAGTCCTGGACTGAACCCCCTGCTTTCAGTCAGCTGCACCAGGCTCTCTGTTTGCTGATGAACACCCCTTGGTGGGACAAGCATGTTCCTAACAAAGCTGTGTGACATGGCTGCTCCGAGAGCCCCGTGGATGATCCGTGCTCCTCCCTCCAGACAGGGACAGATGCCAGATCTCTAGGGCAGCAGCATTCCCACATCAGCCACATGCCTGAGTAGAGACACATTACCCACTCTGCTCCTTCAGAGAGAGCAGCCAAACCCAAAAGGTACTTCTTGAAGTGCCAAGCTGTATCCACAGCAGGTTTGCTTCTGCCAAAGCTGCAACAGGCAAAGGATAATGTCTCCAACCACGGGTAGCTACTGCTAGAAAGCTGTAAAAGAGCTCTGAAATAATTAATAGCAGAGCAGAAAGTAGGAAAACATGTTCAAACTTGTATATCTGTTCCCTGGGCATTATTAGATCTCTTGTTAAAGCACAATCAAAGTAATAGATAAGCACATAAAATGAAGGTTTTCTCACTCCTGTTGGGAGTGGAGAGAAGCCACAAGGACACATCTCTGTTCTCTGCTTTTCTTAAGCTCCTTAGCTCACACTGCTCTTGTCCTACACCCAAAACAGCTATGAGGACTTTCAGAAAAGTACCTGTAGCACTCTTTTGGGTTCAAGGTGCCTGTGGCATGCCCGGGAGCATGGCAATGTTTGTAAAATGATGTGCTGTAGCACCTGAAAACTGCCCTTTCCCTGAGTGTCACAGCCACATTCCTGCTGTTCACCCTTCCTGCCCTGGCAGTTTGTGAGGGTCCAGCAGAACAGGGAGCTCTGTGGCCAGTGATTCTGGGGCAGCAGCCACACGAAGCCAAGCTTGGCAGCAAAGCCTCAGCTGTTTGGCCACTCCTTTTTTCCTGTCTTCAGCCATACTGGAGGGGCAGTGGAGCACAGAGCCCCCCCTGAAGTGCTATTGCCATCTCACATCAGCTCTTCCCCTGCCCTGGGGAGTGGGACATGGTGCAGTTTACTGCTTATGGACAGAGTAAGAGGTTTGCTCTGGGCTTGCAGAATTGGCAAGGCATCCTCATGACAGACCTTCCCTCCCGCCTCCCTGAGCTTACAGCAGTGGATTACCCCTTCAGATCGACATGGATTTATGCCAGCTGACAGTTCAGCTCAGCAGGGTTTCTAGGTTTCTAGGCTGTAGCTGGAATCCCCCCCTGTGGATTCAAGTCATCTCAAACAGCTCTCGTCACTCTGGAGATGGTCACTGCAGCCAGTGCCTGCAGCCCTCCCCAAAACCACAGCAGCTCTGCAGCCTGCCTTGGTCTCACTGGGGAGCAGAGGGGCTGTGCCAAGCTGTGGCCAGCCTGACCTCCATTTCCCATTGCAACAGGAAGGAAACCTCACAGCAAAGACTCAGAGCCAGACGCATCCCTGCTTGGGAAGAGCAGCGAGTGTTAATTGCTCTCCACAATGAGTCACACCTGATCTGGGCTTGTCCTGTGCTCCTGTGAACTCCGTGCCTTCTCCCTGCTGTGCCTCTAATTTCAGGGCTAGCTGGGAACAGGAATAAAGCTCCTTCAATAACCGTGTGTGGCGGAAATGTCAATGTTCCAGCCTGTTTACGACCTCACTTCAAATGGTAACCACACCACAGATGTCACGTTGGTCTGCAGCAGAGCCTGAGCAGGGGCTGGGCAGCCATGGGAGGCTGCTGAGCTCCCTCAAGCACTGGCAGTCCCAGTGGGAGGGCTTGGCCAAGGGCTGGTGGAGGCCAGGATTTGGCTGCCATGGGGAGAGGAGCGAGCAGGAGTGATGGGTGGATGCCTGCTGGCCCAGGCCGGCAGCAGGTGGATGAGCTGATCCAGCAGGGCTAGGTGTGCCTGAGGACTACCCTGATAGAAAGAAGCCAGGGCAGGAGATAAGCTGCTAAATTGATTATTTTTTCCCTGGCCTTTCTTAGCATGTTATCTGAGCTTCTGCTAAACCTCATCATGTCAATCTGGCAGGGAGGCTGTCTGACATGCTGGGAGTGGCAGTGTAGAAACCCTCTGAGACACTGCCCCAAAAACTGTCTCTCCTGAGCTGTGAATCCATGCCAGGTGCTGGTGCCCCCACTCCTGCTGGGAGTGTGCACGATCACTGTGTGGGGACAGGCTGGGACACAGCCGAGCAGGAGATCCTCTTCTCCACGCTGATTGTGTCTCCCAACGGTGCTGGCACCAACACATCAACACCCACTGGACGCCTTGAGTCCAGGGCTGTGCCGCTGCTGCCATCCCAGCACCGTCCCCAGTGCGCCCAGGTCCGGGCGGGCTGCTGGGGTCTGGGGCAATGTGAGCGCACCGGGTGAGCAGAGCGACCAGCTGAATGGAGGATGAGTGCCTGGCCTCCACAGGGAGCCTGTGGCTGTGGAGAAGGATGCCTGTGAGCCCCCTTTTCGCAGTACCCAATTGTGCTCGCGGGGTTCCATTGCGGGGGAGGGGGTGTGCAGCCCCCGCACCCCTTTCCAGCCAGTTCCGCCACTCAGAACATGGCGGCCGAAGTACGACCGCAGGCTCCCTCCTCGCTGTGCCACACTCAAGATGGCAGCTCCCTGCGTGCAGCCCCCTCCCCTCCCGGTTTTGCCCTAAGCGACGTCGCGCTGAGCCAATGGCAAGCCGAGAGCTGCGCCGGCCGCCCAATAGACGAGCGCCGGGGGCGGGTCCGGGCGCGGGGTGNGGGCCCGTCTGAGGTTTGGGGAGCCCCGTGACTTGAGTGAAGCTGGAGGAGATGCGGAGCCCTGGGTGTTCCTGTGTCCCGTGGGGATGGAGAGGTGGTGAAGGGATCCAGGCACGGGTGGCAGTGCTGCTTGCAGGGGCTTCGTGCAGCAGAGTGGCTGCAGGACGAAGGAGAAAGGTGTTTGAGTGGACACCAAGGAAAGGTGTCTTAGTGAGGGCAGGAGGCTGGAGCTGGCAGGTGCGCAGGGGCCTGCGGGTGGACGTGCAGGTGTCTTTTGGGGGTGGCGACGGGGAGCAAGGTGAGCCGTGAGGGGACAGGGCTGAAGGAGGTTTGCCGTGAGCTGGAGGGTGGCAGTGGGGCAGCTGGCCGGAGGACGTGGGGCAGCAGCGAAGTGGCACTTGTGTGGTGCTGCCCGGGACAGGTGAGCTGGTCCTTCTGTGGTAGAAACAGCGGGGAGGGAGTTGGGCGCAAAGCTGTGGGCAGCAGGAAGGAGGAGGGAGTGTGTTTCAGCCGGGATGAGGGGAACTAGGCCTTGACTTGGTGAGGTCTGGCCACCCGATTACTACTTTTGTCATGCCTGGAAAGGGTTTAAATGAAATTGGCTCCCTCTTTTTCATCTCTTTATTCTGTTTCGTGTCTATGCTGCAATATGTGCTGTTCACATCTCCAGTGGTGGTCTTGAGTCCAGCAGTGTAGACACCTGTAACTTCTCCCACCTTGATATGTGTGTTCAGTGATACTCAGCGAGGACTGCACTCGGCCAAGCAACCTGTGCACCACCTGGATCTTATGGCTCATGGAGGCAGTATGTCTTTTTCAACCCAGGGAGAGCATGGATGGAATATGATGACTTGTGGTTTGATATGGTGTATTCTGTATAAAGTGCAAATTGCAGTTAGCAGTTGTTGAAGGTCAGAGATAGTGAGGTGCTGATCTGTCACTGTAGGTCACAGGTACCATGGGGTGCGTTGTGCTTAATGTCACAGGGATGCAGATGGATGTGACCTCTGGAAGGCAACCACTGAAGTACTTCTCAATACTTCTGCAGAAGGAGGAAGCGAGGAGTTTGTCTATGATTACAGATGTTATGCCTCTTTTGAATTCTATTCTTCTTTTCAAGGCGTTGAGAGCTCCAGATCTACTTTAAAAGCTGTGTAATTCGCTGTTGGTAGAGCCATCCCAAATCCCCTTCAGCAAGGCTGAGGCTTGGCTGTTGCTGCCCTAGGGACCCAGCTGCAGGATTGTGTTGAACTGTATGTTTTCCACAGTGTCTCAACTGCCTTTAACAGATGTTAAAGTCCTGGTGCTTGCTCCATTTCACCTGCAGGCCCAGCTACATAAACTAAATGTAAACAAGCACATCACAGAACCGTTTTGCTCTCTGGTTGTTGTGGTACCCAGCTGTGAGCAGTGGTCAGGTGGTAGGATTATCTGTATGGTAGCTGTGAGTCTCTTCAAGCCTGTGCAGGCTAATAAAAATGTCATACCTGCTCTGAAGACTGTGCAAGATGCTCCCTGCCTCAGACAGTTTATACATTGGTCAAAGGATCAGGAAACAGAAAAGGAAGAAAGAAAAAAGGAGGAGAGCGTGGAAGCAATTGTACATCTGGATTTCATGTGGAATAGTGGCATTTGTGACTTGTGAATATACCCTCTAGTCAGTGCACCAGAAATAATCCTAAAATAATATGTCTTGAGTGGTACAATACATGAGAGTGGGGGAGAACAGCTTTGGCTGCCTACGTTTTCTTTAAGAGCACTTGGATAGGGATGCATCTTTCACTCATTTCCTTTCCATAGTTTGTCTATATAAAACTCTCACAGCTTATTTTAGATCTTAAATGTATACTCTGTCTGTCAAAAGGCTGGTATTATCTCACTGCACACTAGAGATTGACAGCTGCCCACTCAAAAACCAGAGTGTTAACGTAGGATCTCAAGAAATGAGCATGTAACAAAATTTCATCTGCTTTGGTGTTGCCTTAGAGCCTGATTTTCTCAGAGCCAGCGAGTTCACAGAGAAGACCTGCAGCAGGGCACTGCTGGACTTGGAAGATCTCTGCACCAAAGGTTCCTGTGTTTCTACCTGAAACTCTGACATCATTTGTCTCTTGTCCTCTCCAGAGTGCTGTTGCCCTTGCTGCCTCTGGTGACTGCTGCCTACTTCCATATGCCTTGCAGACATTGGCTATGTCCTGATTGCTTGTGCTGTCAGGGAGAGCTTCTTGCTCAGGGTTTGTGCCCCCTTGCCTGCAAGAACTGTACCACAGACCCGGTGGTCTAAGGCTGGGCTGCAAGAAATGTGTCCTTTAAATAATTCAGGAGGTGGAGCTGTACTCCCTAGCACTGAACAAACATTCAGGAGAACACACTGTGCTCTGCAGGAGGGTCTGATTTTTCAGGTTAAAATAAGTCCAGACTGCCCAGGATTGTCAAAGACCTTTCTTTTAACTAAGGTGGATCGAGGAGAAAATGATAAGCTATTATCTTCTTATCCTGAGTCCAAGTTTATCTGTCTCCATGACTATTCATTGCAGTTCCACTTGTAATCAGAGCACAAAACTTTGTTAACTCAAGTGGAAGCATTAGTAGATTACAGACTGAAGTATTCCAATTATGTTGTAATAAAATCAGAATAAACATTACAGGAAGAAGAAATCTAGCTGTGTTCAGTAGCTGTAGCAGCACACCTTAGCTGTGTGCTCCCTCTTGGTTTGAGGCAGAAGAAAATAAGGAATTAATATATTTCATATAAACGAACTGGATAAAATTTGTAATGAAAAACTTCAAACATTAATAATTTTTCTATCACAGTTTATCTCTACAGGTCAGAATAAAGATTATTTGACCATCTCAACAATCTCTCTGCTTCCCATGCCTGCAGCTTAATTATCACATAGTTTTCTCAACTGTTGTTTTCTTTAAAAACAAGAGATTTAAGTGAATGTTAACTATGTGACGAGTCTGTGGAATCTGTCTTTCTCTAATAAGGTGGTTTGGAGCCAAAATCTGGCAGAAGCATGTTCTTCTTAAAGACCAATTTCATCCCAAATTAAAGAGTTTGCTTGAAGTGCTGTGTCTTGAGGCATGATTCATCATGTGTGACAGAGAGGACAGATCCTTGCTTTAAGGAATAACTCAGCATGACTGTCACTGTGGCTAACACCCCTGTAACACAGTTTCTGTCCAAGGCTGTGACCACAGCTCTGATTGCACCAATGTGGAGTTACCACGCTTCATCCAAGGCTTTGGCTGGATTCAGGCCCTTTCAGAGCATCACTTCAGGTAGTCTGTGAACTGAACAGCAAAGTTTCAATTCTCATGTAACAGGCTCCTCATCTGTAAGTTTAAAACAACTTTTTTGATTAAGATAGAGGTAGTTACAACTGCACTTCTGTGTCTCCTAAAATGCATCAGGTTCCTTCAGGAGGAGAGCTGCTTGTGTAAGCATAGGATGTATTCTGTCTGCCATATCTTTGTGACTCTTGGTTTTTTGGCTTGCTAATATCCACAATTTTGGCAGGAGGCAGCAGAGATCAAAGTACGTGGTGTACTTGCTCAGAACAGGAACCTCTAAATAACTGCAGGCTGGGTTAAGGACTGCTCTTTCTGTGATGCTTATACCACCATGAACTCTGGTGTCTCATCTGTATAGCTTGCTTTCCTGCTGATTAAATTTTGTTTGTGAATTGCACTCATAATTACACAAAATGCTATAAGAATTTCAACTTACATCTCTGCAGCTGGGCAGCAGATGGAAAGCCTGGTCTGAAAATGTCCAGTGAACCCTGGGGAGGAGAGTGGCAGATTTCTTCATCAAAGTCAAGGCATCTCTGTGACTGGGACCTGTCATTGCCTTTCTGAGAATTTCCCTGCCACCCTGCAAATATTAGTTAACAAAAATATAGCACCTCTTTAAGAATGAACTTGGGCAGCTGTTGCAGAGTTGTGATGTGCCAGAAGGGAACTTGGAAAATTTCATCTGC
Source organism: Notiomystis cincta (assembly GCA_013398075.1). Classification (NCBI taxonomy): domain Eukaryota; kingdom Metazoa; phylum Chordata; class Aves; order Passeriformes; family Notiomystidae; genus Notiomystis; species Notiomystis cincta. Next base: position 14,123 of record VZRX01010486.1, read on the forward strand.
CAGAATTGTTTTGCTATGATTGGGGATTTTTCCATCCTCTCAGCCTGTTGGGCCAGGTCAGGCACATCTTGGCTAGCAGGAGCATCCAGTACTGAGTGTCTCTGAGCAGTGGCTGTGCTGTATGAGGTGCTGCTTGGCAGCAGGGATCCTGCCCAAAGTGGTGATCTGCCATCGGCTCCGTTAGGGAGGCAGAGGATGGAGGCACTCAGTGTTTGGCCATATTTCATCAGCAGTTACTTAGACCTGGCTAAAACACCCACTGAACCCTCACTTTGACTCCCAGAAGCGCTGCTCCCCTAAGCATCTTCAACAGCTGCTTTTCTGCTGGCAAAAGTGGAAACTGCTCTTTTATATGCCTCTGTCAGCCTGTCTTAATCTGGGGTTATGTTGACGTTCACTTTCATATTTCTGTGGTATTAGAAACACACTGATGTTGGTAATAGTTGGTGTTTCTTTATGATTCTCCATATGGCCATCTTCTGAGGTAATGGGCAATATATTTAGTAAATGCAAACCACCCACATTTTCTTTTTGCCTTTTTTTTCCCTTTAAGTCACGTTGGGAGGATTGGCAGGATTGAACAGACATTAGCTTGTGGCAAAAAGCTATCGTTGGGCTAATGATGCTGTGGCCTACTTCTCCATGCAGTGCTGTCTCTGATGTGCCCTGTGGTTGTGGCTGTGCTTATGCAAAGGTCTCCTTGTCAGGCATGTCCAGCAGTTTCAGTAATGCTGAGCTGCATGTGGCCTTTTGTTCTGTCTCCTGACAGCATGTACTTGGTACCAGGTTTGGGGATGTTCCTCCAATCTGAGCTGCCCTGCTTTACAGGGCAAGAATTTGCCCTTTCTGGTTAGCTGCATAGGAATCCTCTGAGCTTATTAATGCATTTAACCAGTGGCTTTATATCTCTACACAGTCCTGTCTTGCATTTGTTTCAGGGGGTTCATGAATCCAAGACAAGGAGGCAAGCTGTGCTGCTGTTTTTACAGTGTTGGGGGAAAGAACTCAGCGTGTCAGAGACCTCAAAGCTGTCTCTGAGGCAGGGCTGGTGACAGTCTTGGAAGGGCCATTAGTCATGGCAGGGCAGAGATGGACATTGCAGGACAACCTGATTGTGCCAGGTTTTGGTCTGTGCTTCTGAGTCAGAAGGAAAAGAGTACAGAGTGATGGATGGTATTCTTGTATGAGTTCATGGAGAGATGCTGACAGGGAAGTTGGGTCCCTCCTTCCCCCTGCTGTCTTGTGTGATTAGAAAGCCCACAGCTAAGAAGAGATGTTTTGAGATGCCAACACCCGGGTGCTGTGGCAATGGAGCTCTGACAGGTGATTGTGTGGCTGAGCCTGTGAAGAGTGCACATAACAAACGTGCCTGAAATAACAGCTGGCTGGAGAGGACAGGCTTGCCAAGCAAGAATTGCATGCCCCTACCTTGCTTGTTAAAAGAAGTGTGTTGGTGTGGCAGTCACAATTGAAGCTTCTTCCATGATTTCAGCAGCAGATACTGTTTGACTGCAAAGGAAGGCTCAAGGTGCTGCAGAGACCTGCTTTTTATCTGCTTGGACAAGGAAAAGCTTGATTCTTCTCTAATGATGTGATTATCTGTGGGATCACCACCTCCAGTATTATTTTTAGATGATGGCTGTGGTCTGTGCAATGGCTTTTGGAACTGTAACGGAGCAGTTCACATGCTGGGGTTTGCTAGGTGCAAAGTGAGGCAGGTGATGGTGGCAGACTGATGCAGCAGGACAAACCATTTAATGCCAATATGGCCAGTGCTCCTTGGCATGCTGTGCCCTGAACAACACCTGTAAACAGAAGGGAGAGGCTGTGTGGAGGCAGCTTGTGGTGCTGCTTGTTTGCAGGCTTTCTCTGGTGAGCCACTGTCCATCCACCTTGCATCGCCTGAGGTTGGTCCAGACTGGCCAGAGGAAAAAAGGACGTGAGGACTGGGTTGTGTAGGAGATCCAGATGCAGTTTTCTGATGGTTCCTTCTTCCCAAGCACTTTTATGCTGGCATAAAAATCCAAACACTGACAGTGCACAGGAAGTTTATGAGCAAGTGACTGAGAAGAGATGCCCAGTGCAGATCCCGAGGGGACAGAGCTTTGGCCAGCAGCATTTTAAATGGCATCTTGCTGACAATGGGTTGCAGAGGTGTAGGTGGGTATGGCAAGCAGCTGCCAGGACTGATAAGCTGCAGGGTGCTAGGTTCAGGGAATAAGAGACAACAGGGACCTTTCTTCTCTCTCAGAGGATCAAGACCTTGTGTTCCTGACTGCAGTCTTTAGGACTAGCAGAGAAAAGAGTGAACCTCAGGAAAGGAAAGATCTGCTAGCAATAAAGAAGAGGATTCTCCTTTCTTTCCTCTTTAATCTCCGTTACTGTGAGGTGGAAGTTTGTTACTTCTAGTGGTGATGTGTTTTTATTTCATCTCTAGTTTTGGTGTGTGCAAGGCAGTCATAAAAATTTCAGAGGCAACTCGAGCAGAGGTCCGTGGGGTTTGGATTTTTGTTTGGGTTTGGTTTTCTGTGTTTTGGTTTGGGGAGTTTTTTGTTTGTTTTGTTGTTTGTGGGGGTTTATTTTTGAGATCTGGGAAGGGAACATGGGAAAAGCAAAAACTAACCTTCTCTTGACTCTACTTCAGGCTGAGGGAGCTTGTCAAGAGACTGACATTTGCTAAATGTCCTGGAGAGGGAGAGAGAGTGACTTGAGCAAGAAAATGGATTTTGTTAATGAAAGAAGATAGTTCACAGAAGAAGGTGAGCTTTATGTAGTTATCAGTGTCTATCTCCCCATCCATTTTGAAGCTACTGATCAACTTGAATTAAATTTGATAGGAAGAAACCTCAAAGATGCATAGAATTTCAACAGAATTCCTGAAAACAGGCACAGAGACACCTTAAAAAACCCAAACAAACAGGGAATCACTGAGTGAGAAGCTACACTAGTGAGCTTATTAGCACCAGGAAATTTTTGAGTTAGGTTGACTGACTTGATACATGTCCTACCTCTTACCAGAGCCTTAATTGGAGCTCAGTTTGTGAGCCTGCAAAGTCAGTCAGCCTTGTGGAAAACACTTATGGGAAGTCAGCTTTACAGAGCTCCAGTGGTTACAGAACTACTTCTATTTTTCATTTTGTCTCCCACTGGCTGAAGAGCAAATTGAAGGTGAAAAGGTTGATAAGCTGTAGAAACAGCTATGAAGAGTGTATTTTGCCAGGAATCTCACCAGCCATCCTGAGCTTTCCCTGTGTAAAAGGTGTCAAGTGTTCCTTTGGAAGCAGGGAAGACACTTGACTATTAATGACTCGCCTGCAGACACTGTGGAGGCTTTTTAGTGAGCAGAACTGATTCACTCCTCTCTCTCATGTCCCAGCACGCAGATATGACCAGCAGGTCAAGTACTGTTGTCCACAAGAGACCTTTTTTTTAACTTATTGTGGAATCAGAGCTCATAATCAAGACAGTCTGGGATAATGCTTACAGTCAAACAGTGGCAGCCACACCAGAGGCCTGATACAGAAAGAGTGCAAAATATGCAGAAGTCCCCTCCCTTCCTAAGTTCTGTATTCCTCACTCTTTGTAATAAGGTTTTTATTTGTTTACACTGTATCAGTAGTTGCTTGTTTTTCTTAAAAACCTCTTTCTCTGTTTGGGATCCTCTTTAAATCCCAGGTGATGGATGACCACCAACAGGAACCCACATGAACTGCATGTCTTCTGCCTTCAGCAGAAGATCAGGCCATCCTGTTGCATAAATTATCCCCTGTGACAACCATCCCACTGGTGTTGGGCAGAAAATCTGTCCCACAGAGCTAACAGTCAGTAAAAGCACCTTTTAGAGCTGAGCTAAACAAGAATTGGGAGTGACTGGTGTGGAATGAAAGGGTTAAGTGGGGACTGAGATCAGAATGAGCCAGGAGGTAAGGGAAGGGCTGGAGGAGGTGGTGGGCATAGTACAGGGATGTTGTAAACACTGAACAAAACCTTTGAAGAAGGCAGTCTTCAAGGCCACAACACTGGGCTGACTTCATCCCATCCTATGTATCAATTTTAACTGTAAAATTACCAAACTTGCCTCCCTTCTTGGGAGGAGGAAAGAATTTTCTTCAGATATCATCTGAAAGACCTTTACTCTGCTTGGAATGCATGTAAGTACCTGAACTCATGTGAAAGTCATGACTCATGTCTGGGTCCCCAGTGTGATGAATTCCTCCTTTTCTTAGTGGTTGTCTCATTTGTTGTTTGCAGACTGCTTTTCAAACAGTGAACTCAAAGAGGAGGAGGAGGGTTATGCCTATGTTGTGTTGTCTTCAAATTACCTTGTCGTTTTGACTTCTGTCTTTTTAGAAGATGCAAACTTCAGAAACAGCTTGCATTTGACTCTCCAGCCTCCTGTGATCTGCAGCTCAGATAAAACAGGCTTGTAGACATCTGTCATTGCTGATTGTCTCCATTTACTGACACTTAGCACTTGAACTCCAACAGAGAATGTCTTAAATCACTGTGTCAAAAATAAGAGCTCTTATTTTCCTCTACTTTTTTTCCTAGCTGTATTGTATTGTTTTCTTTTCGTCTCATTGTTTTGCTCTTTTTTTCCCTACCCATCTCACTAAGAATTTTTGCATCTCACATACTTGGTTATTAATATCACTCATGTTTGGGGCTCATTGTTTTTACTGAGTTTCTTGCTTTTCTGCTCTTTGCATCTCTGCTTTTCAGAGACTGATCATACTAAACCAGTGGTTAGGCTGTCAAAACAAGAGTTGGGAGATTTTTCTCCTCAGACCCAGTTTGTGCTCTTAGGCCCATGATTTGACTGCAAAGTCCAAGGGTCATCTTGCCAAAGATGAACTGAGGAGGTCTGGAGCAACCATTTTCTGTTCTAAAACCTGCAGTCTGCTTTCTCTAGATGGAGTAGTTGGAGAAGCAGTCCTCCTTTATTTTCAGCATGATATATATTTATTGAGAAGCATTGTGCCAGGAAAACTTTAGTTTCAGGGCCAGACAAATCTGTTGTTGCCTTGTTTCACCTTTGCTGGCATGTAACTTCAGGCTGGTATGAAATGTAAGGGCTTGCTGAATTCCTGGTGTGGACGAGGCTCAAACTAATTTCCTTTTTTCAGCCTTTAACAGAGCAGATAAACTTTGGGAAAGAGTGACAGTGATGGTTTCTGGCCTGTTATGTTATCTAACAGTATATAACCAAAACTCTTCTTGCTGTAGTCCTACTCTAAAAGATTTTAGAAGTACGACCAAAGGATTAAATACATTCAATGTGTCCTAATAAAACAGGACTAAATCTGCATATGCAAGCAGTGAACAGTTTAGCTTTGGCTGGAAAATTTAGAGGTCTTCAGGGGAGGAAGGCAGCACTAGACAAGATGTTTACAGTGACCTGTCTGGGTGGTGTGTGCCCCTTGCATCTTGATCTTTTGGAACCAAACAAATGGAAGGTGTATTTGTGTCCACAAAACTGTGTACCTTGCATGAGTGTAATCTGCAGTCTGGCTGAGCTGCTGCTGTTGATGTAGCCTTTATCATTACACAGAAAAAGTTAATTTTACAATTCTGGAAACCTCAGGTTCTAGTGGCACTTCACAAGCTGGGAGAGACTCTGAAATGAATGACCCTAGATTTTATTTATTTGTGTTCTTAAGAGCTGTTATTATCAGTAGCTCTCCTCTTGCATAGGCACTTTCCTTCAGGACTGGGTGCAAGGTAAAACTTGTTTATGATTTTAACTAGTGTCTCTAATTAAAGAAATGGTCTTTAAACATACTTCTTTTATCTGGTTTAACCTATTAACTTGTTTATTTACAAGTCTTGTATTGCTTCTGTGCTGGTCAGCTTTTTCCCTATCCTGGCAGCAGGCATCTTGCATATGCTACAGTCATGAGGGCTCTTGAGGATGAAATGTCTTGCTAGTTTACTTAACCCAAAGGATTAGTGCAAAGGTAAACAATGGGGGAAAAGTAGAAAATTTTTTGAGTTTTGCTGTTGTTGGGGTCTTTTTTGTTTTGTTTTTTTTTTCTTTTTGTGAATTTATAAATATTATTTAAAAATATTTTTAACACCCCTCCCAATGTATTCCCTTTGACACAGAAGAAGTTTTGCATGAACTCTTCAGTTGTGATCCTGGCTTATCACATGATATTAAGAAAGTAATTTCACATTTCTCATCTACAGTGGGGACATTAAAATGGCAACTGTACTATGAACTGTATTTTTGTATCAAAATACCAGAGGATTGTGTGGTACTGGCTGTATAAATACTGTGTAATTTTCCTCTTCAGTTGGATGGCTGGATGAATTCAGGTCTAAATTATTAATTGTTAACTAAGAAACACTTGCTTTTCTTCTGCAAGGTTTTGGTCCAAAGGTTTTTAATGCCCTGAAGTACTATGGTCAAACTTTACCTAAGTGTCAAGATACAGTTTTGTTGTTCTTGGCTTCTTCTGTACTTGAGTGGAGACTGTTCTTCTATTTATCTGGAAAGCATTATTGTAAATAATCAACATGTGAAGACACATGAGGATTGAGCTTTAGTGCCCCTCACAAATTGCATGTACTCTGTTTACTACATAGAAAACAATTAGTTCAAGTGAAAACTTTTCCTTCTTTGCAGCTAATTGATTCTGTAGCAAAGTCAGGACATGGAATTTCTTGTATCTTATTTCCCCTTGGAGACAGCAGCACACAGAGATGCAGATTTGGGACCAAAGCAACAGGTTCAGTGAGCAGAGCAGTGGGAGAAGCTCAGGCTGGCTGAAATGCGAATCTGAAGAATCTGAAAAGGGAGTGCAGAACCCAAACTGGCAGCATAAACTGTTTTTACAGCTGCATTTTGGCTTCTGGGTGCTTAGTATAGGGTAGTCTCTTTTGCAGGCTTTTGAACTGCATACCAAAATCTTCAGGTGGCCATGAACCACGAGAGCGTGCCGTGCATACCTTGGGAGAGAAAGGGAGGGGGAGACTGGAGCAGGTTGCCAGCAGGTCCTGATCATTGTGGGATGCTCCTGGGCTGGGCAGGCAGAGGAATGACTTCCAGTTGCCCATGAGATGTCGTGGACGTCATCACGAAAGCTTGCCTTGCTTTCTTTGGCACCAGGAATTTGACTGCCCAGCTGCTGGAAAGGCTCAGGCATCTGTGTTAAGTTCTTTACAGAATGAGATACCCAACCTTTCTGCAAAGAGTAAGATCATCTGATGTGTCTAAGGAGGATATTTTATATAAGCACACTGAAAAGACATCCTTAATTTGCAAACAAGCATGTATCCTGCACTCTTGCTATTTTACATTTCACCTTTCATTTAGGTCATGAAATGAGCATTCTAGTTTAACTTGCTAGTTCTTTAGTGCTAACCTTCTCCCCAAGTGTCCAGGCTTTCTGTGGAGCTTTCCATTGTCTTTCAGATAGTGCTTGTCCTTCCACAAAGAAGGAGCAGGCTATTTTTGCCTGGGTGGTGGGTGTTCAGTCTTGTATTTGTTGCTCTCATTAAAGTGAGAGCTTGTTCAGTTTATGTCCATAACACCTTTGATCCTCTTATGTGAAGGGAACACTGGATGTCCTGCAGAGAAGATCTCTTTAGAGTACCTGGAAATGTTATGCTGCTGCATGATGATTAATAAGTTCATAAACCCATACTGGACTGGAGACCAAGTACAGTTCTCTGTGTTGTATTCTGCAGCACACACGATTTATTCTCAGCTGATTGACCTCATGTAGACTTGTGCCTATGTAAGTAGCAGCTGAAATCAGTGGTCTGAGCACTAATCTGCAAGTTGCAGACAGTAAGTTATTATTTAGTGAGAATGCTCCACAAGTCTCTTGCTGCAGCATTTTCATTCAAAAAGGTCACTTCCGTGAGTTCGTGCACAGCTGAATTTAATGTTCTTTCTCAGCAAGGCAGGCCACACTGGAGAGTGCATAATTATAATAAATACAACTTTGTTCTCAGCTGAAAAATCCATCTGAAATAAATTTTTCCAGCCCTTCCAAGAAATGCTTTTAGTAAGATAAATAAAAGCAATTCTTGCCGATTTCACATTCATTCAGCAGGAATGTTGGTGGGTGTAGGGTGCCTCCACTTAAGTCACTCATCACAGTGCCTTCTGGGCTCAGTCATATTCAATAGCTGGCTAAGGATAGCAATTGCAAATTGGGTTTCTCGCAAACCAATTAAACCCAAGTTCATTATTTCTTACTTGGTTTGAATCCTGGTTATTATTTTGAGTAAAATTGTTCTTAGCAACAAGTACAGAGAGTTCAGTTACACTCTCAACTCAGACAAACTTTAAACAATGCTTTGTTAGGTGCATCTGTTTTCTGGGATGTGCATGTATTTATACAAGCTTTTGTGGCTTATTTTCTGGTTGGCACTTCTGTGTAGTCAAAGTAGATTTGTTTTCTTCTGTGTTTTGTTTCGCAACAGTGGAAATACTGAAAGTCTCAGCCTAAATATGGAAGGAAAACTAATTGTTCTTTTCCTCCATAACTTCTAAGCAAGTACTTTTAAAAAATCCCCTCTTTGCTTTTATCTTTCAGGAGACCGACCAGAGGTTGAAATGTCCTGTCTTCTTTTTCTTTTATTTTTTGTCTAAGTATAGCAAAGAGGCTCTGCTAGTTGATTGGGATACTGCTACTGGTGGAAGCTGAATTTTTGCATAGTTCTCCTGGGTTCATGTGCAGGTCTGGTTACCTTTGAGGTTTCAGAGGGGCACTGCAGGGTGATCCTTAAATGTCTTTGTGCTTTCCCTGCAGAAACTCTTAATAAGCAGTTTCCAAACTCCTCCACTCAAAGCAACCACAGCTGTTGGTGTAGGAACTACCTGGTTCCCAATTGTTCCTACTATTGTACAGTTGGTTGTTGCTGCAAGGTCACTCTTCTGCAGGACTCTGCTGGGATCTATGAGACTGCAAGGGAGAAAAGACTCACATGGCAGTGTCAGTCATAAATGGAAGGTAACACAGTTATTCTGCTCTTGCCCTGCATTTGGACAGCCCTGTGCTTACTGCTTGGCACGAAGAACTTAGCTGTGTGTGAGCTGTGGTACCTGGTATCTGTCTTGTCCTGTTTTCACTTTGGGGAGAGGGAGGCATGGAGGCCTTTCTAAAGGAAAGAAGAGCCTGATATCTAGGAAAGAAGAGACTGATGACTGTGAATGCAGAAAGCAGAGGGAGGTGACCGAAATCTGAGTACTCTGACTTCATTAAATGCAAGTGATAGTCCTGGACCTGAGGATGTAGGGTGGAAACTCGAATTTACTTTCATTCACCTTCTGTGTGCTAAGTTAGATAGTCATCTTTCAATGACTTGGTATCTCTTCCAGCCCCAGTGGGTTTCCATTGACACCAGAGAATGATCAAAGGGAAAATATGCTCTCTCTTGCTAGACTGGACTTGTGCCTTACGGTCACATTCATTTAATATCGATTGGGAGCAGATTTAATCAGCACTTAGATCATGATGGTCTGCCTTTTTTTCTCAAGGTATTATTTTCTCTCCTTGCTTGTCTACTTTATTCCACTGCCTTCCTTTTCTTGATGCAAGTCTTTGTGTTCTCTGTTTTATCTGTTGAAGCCATCAGGACTTGAATACTTGGTACTTGCTAATGAAGCTTGCTTGGCAGTGAGAAGGCATGGGAAGCTCACTTAAACTAATTGTTGTTTTAGGATCTCTCCAGGCACCCTGACCCTATGCGCAGACTTGGTTTATTTTAGAAAGATTGGCTTAAGTTAGAAAATCAGCTCTTGTCCAAAAATGAAAACAGACATTGATCAAAACCTGAATTTCATGTGGGTTGTGTAAACATGTAATTTGGGTTAGATCCGGGCATTGGAAAATATGTGAAACTGGTGTCCAGGAAGTTCCAGTGCAAGAAATGTGGGGAACTTCAGAAAATCACATTAACTGTCTCCTTGGGGAAGTGCCTCAGAAATCCTGACCTCTGCATTTCTGCCATGTGTGTGACGCTAGTGGAGATGGTCACTTGAGCAGTTGCAACATTCTTGTATACATGAGTTTGGGTGACATTATGAACTGTGGAAAGAATAATGCTGTATCCCAAATTGCCCTCCCAGAGACTCCCTCTGCCCCTGCACGTGATTGCTTTGATTGTCAAAGCACTGTCTGCTTCCATCAGTGCCATGTTTCCTATGGTCAGATCACAAAAATCTTTTTCTAGGGGTCCATGCACTTGAATTTCTAGGAGTGATGGCTGTGGTGCTCTCTGGCACCTCTGCTCTTTGCCAAGCCACCATCCAGTGTGTAAGCTTTTGGGCTGACACAGATATCCCATTCCTGTCCTCATCCACTGAAGGTTTTCTGTGCAAGATGTTAGTTTTACTCTCTTCTTTATCAGTCCTGACAAAAGTTGTTGTTTAAGTGTTGCTCAATATTTTCAACATGATTTTGGGATGACTGCTAATTCCTTCAGTGCCTTATTTTGTTTTAAAATTTCTAATCCCATTTTCTATGACTAAGTTCAGTTGCGTGGTTTCCCCAGCAAGGATTAGGGTTTACTGCTCTAGGTACGTCATCCTGCCTTTGAAGCTGCTTGCTCATGCTTTCCTTGGCAAACTCTGGCAGATGTGCTTGGGAACAACAGAGATGGTATCTTTTTGAAGCTGTAAAATGGTTAATCGGAAGCATATTTATGAAACCAGGTTGCTCACCCTTACAAGCTTTTACTGTGATCTTTTTGAATACTTTTGGAAGATTTATCACCTGCCTTTGTAATTTGTATTACATTTTTCTTTTCTTTCTTGAGCCTATTTTAATGCTTTGTGTGATGCCATAAAAATTACCTATGATAAGTACCTTTTCTTGGCAAGTCCTTAATTGCACACCTCTTGGATGCCAACTGGAGAACGTGACTGTCTTCATGTGGATGGCCTAACAGTTTTGGCTGATATGTTTGGGATAGCTGAGTGAATGTAGGGCAGCTGAAAGCACATCTGTAGTTCCAAACCAAACCCAAGCAGAGGACTTTCATCCCCAGCAGGCAGATTGCTGTTTGTACAGATGCTTCTTCTCAAGAGCCTTTTTGTAGGATTGGTCACACTTGTGGTTGAGTTGGCGTATGTGGGGGTGAGAGGAGCTGATAGCTGTTCATGGGAGTATTACTTTTCATCAGGGAGATTAAAGATATTGCTATTGATTAAGAGATGGCTTTGGAGATTCTCCAGTGAAATAGAGAGCCTACACATATGCAGTACATTTTGAAAAATGTTAAACAGGATCTACCGTCCGCTGGGAGTTGTTAATTGTGCTTTTGGCTCTGTCTGCCTCGCTGGCACAGGTACCATTGTGAAATTTTTACAACCAAATAATATATCAGAGAATAGTTTTCTTCAAGAGGAAGCTGATAGCTGCCTTCAGCTGATGCCTCTTTGAAACCAGGTGAGAAGCATCTGCTTGCCTCATTGGACCTGCACCTGCCTGCAATGCCATAGCACCTGGATATTGATGCAAGGCTCCTGGATTGCAGAGAGCCTGGATAGTTCTGGTAGGGTAGATGTTATGATGCCAGGCTCTGCAGATGTACATGATGCAGTTGAACCAGATTGTGAAAAACCTTAGTCCCAAGTAAGTCATCTCAAAGTGGATCTGTTTGTGCATTTTGATACAAAATGTGTCTTCATTTTTAGTAAATTTCTAAAGCCATGACAGAGACTCTTGGGACTTGCTATGTTTCCCCCTGTCTAGTACTGAATGCTGAACTTTGCAAGTACTGGGTTTTGGTACCAAAACAAATTTGTACCAAAACAAATTCATGTGTTGTATACTTGTAATACCAGGATCTTCTAGAAACCCATAGGAATCAAGTGACTTTTGTTTGTGTTTTCTTGTTAAAATTTCACAAATGTAGACTTTTTCTTTTGAAGATTTTATTTCTTCCCAAGGAAGTATCATCTCCTGGGATTTAAGTATTTGCTGATGCAAATCTCTGTGATCACAGTTAAAGAACTACTGAGTGTCACATCATTAGGTCACCAGTTCAAACCTAGTCCAAAGAGGTAATGGGCATTTTTATACCCCTAATGCCTTTCATCAGGATTTATGTTTACTTGCTTAAACTAAAATGGGAGCATCTGCTATTCAAAATTATGGTTCAAGTGGAAAATAAATACTAGAAGCAGTTCTTTCTATAGCAGAACATCCTCTTTGACTTGTATATCTGTATATGCTTGTCAGCACACATGGAGCTTTAGAAGGAATAAAGGTTGCAGAGAAATGGATGCATTTAGTCAAGTCTGATATTTTTGGTATGCTTTTCTATGACATTTAAATTGCAAGAGCCTTTGAATAAAATATAGAAGGACACATACTTTGAGGGCAAAGAGATTTTGACATTGAAAATACACTGGGAGAGTATTTTGAATGGCAACTGAAGCACTTTTGGACGAAGTATTTCTGAAATTCTTCCAGGCAGCTGCTCTTCTAAAGAATGATGGTTGTTTGGTTGGCTGGTTGGCTTTTTTTTTCTTTCTTGTTTGTTGCTTCTAGCATTCATGTCAGAATCCTTGTACAAAGCTGCACCGCTATCTGACCTCTAAACTCAGGTTTCTGGTCAAGAAGTGTGGACTTCTTGATGATGACTCAAGAAGAGTAACATCTGGTACTTGTGATAACACATTGGATTGTACCTTGCCCAGGCTGCAGAGAGCTTCAGGGGTTCAGTTCAGCCACACAGGCCATTGCAGCTTCACGGTTCCTCTTTGCTGTTATTCTGAAGTTGGGAAATCCTTGCAGTCTCTTTGAGATGTGTTGGACTAGGGAAAGCCTTGCTAATCCCTGCAGTCAAGGTCTGACCTCTTGAGTGCTGGGATCTGCCTGCAATCACCTCTTACTTCCCACCTTTTCCTGAATGTTTCCTGAGCACTCTCTGGCTTGTTTCAGCTTGGCAACGTTATCAGGAATCAGTAGCTGGAGTCCTTCAGGAAAGAAGTTGAAGATTGTGAAGTATGAATTCTGGTGCCCTGATTGTTAGAATCTGTTAGCAGAGATGTCAAGATATGAACACTGATACAAGTGTTCTTTTCTTCGTGCTCCTGACTTGAGAAGTTAGGATCTGAGCTGGCTTCCCCACCTCAAAAGGCTATAGCATAGTTTCCCATGCATCTCATGGAGTGGGAGATCACTGGTAACTTTTGTCAGTATTTTGAGGTACAAAAAGTGGGTTGTGAGGTGTGGAGACATAAAAATGAGATATTTAATGGCATGGGAAAAAAATTGCCCATAGAATGTGAGTTATCACTGTGGCACTTTGTTACAAGGGTTCCAGTCCTGTGAGTCTGAAGTATGTGTTTTCATGTGTGGTTACTCTGTAAAGAATCTTCAGTCATGTGAAGGTCTGAGTTCTTGGCACTTTGGGAGAAACTAAGAGATCATTTATTTTCAATCCTGATGACACTGCTACCATTTTGCTGGTTATCTCAGAGGCTGTTGGCAATGTATTTATGACTTCCTACTTAGAATATTCAGTTACAATCAAGTATGTCAGAAGCATTGAGTACATATTTCTGTGTCTCTTTTGATGCTGATTTTTTAAAGGCAGCATTGAAGTTCTGTGTTAGCAAAGGAATACCAACCACTAAACTATTTCTGCAGTATTTTAAATATCTGAGTACTTTTTGGCTTGCAACTGATAATGAGCCAGAAATGATGCATGGCTAGGAATCTTTCTCAATTATCATCCATCTTTTTGCTGGAGACCAAAAGAGGAAAGTTACTGAAGTGGAAAGAAAACTTTTTTTTTAAGCTGAGTCATGAGAAGATTGGCAAGTTGCAAGGGAAAATTTAAATCTGGTGTTTGCTTACTATAGTCAACAATGAAATCCTCCTTTACAGAAAATTATTAGAGTGAATTATGCTTTCAGTCTCCTTGATACTGTGGAAGAATAAAAGAAAAATAGAGTTGCCTCAATTCTTCAATTTATTTTTAGTATAGATATTTGATATAGGACCGGGGTAAATAAAAGGAAGGTGCTTCTTTTTACTGACAGTTCTCCAAAGATTGGCCCTAAAAATATGGTCATCATCAACAATTACTAGTATTCATAAACAGTATGATTTTATATTTGTTTTCCCCCATTACATGCAAATAACTAAATCACAGAATGTCTTTTTCTGCAACCTGTGAGCTTTTAAGAGTTCTGGTTATTTTCAGTACATAGACAAATATTAATACACTGAACTAGTGTGAAAAATATGAAATAAAAAATTAAACATGTCAGATCTTTTGTGTAATGCAAAGTAATAGGTGTTCTCTATAAACATTAATGACTTACTCTGTTTCTGATATAGTAAATTCTATTCTTACTCTGCTAGTAGAAAAGGAGAGAATGGAAAACAGTGACTTTGCCAGACATGAAGCCCAGTACAGTTTGAGAATGGACAAGTAGTTATTTGGAATCCCAGTTGTGTTTGGTATAGAGGCCATAATTTGTCTTGCAAAAGAAACCTGGATAATTTAAAAAACCTGTGTTATCTGTCTTTTTGAAAATAGATTACATAGATGGCAGAAGGGCATATTTGTCAACAGGAAGTAACCATAAACTTAGGAGGAGTGCAGGCATTGAGTACAGCTGAGCAAGACTGCAGAGAATAAAGACAGAACCTCTTTCCCCTCACTTTTCAGGCTGTAAGTAGGACCAGAGGACACCTTCTTTCATGAGGGTGGAGCAGGCTTTTCCATCCCCTTTGTGTGTGCAGTTGCTTCATGTAAGTCTTGGTGCCAAGCTCTCATGACACTGACTGGGGGCCATGTGGAGTGAAGCTGCAGGTTGTCACCAGCCCACAGCCACAGCTCTTGCACTCCTGGTGGCAGAGGAGTGTTTAGACATTAGTGGGATTTGATGTAGGTCAGATGAAACATGAGGGTGTCTCTGTGCAGATTTTTGTCATGCTGCCAAATGTGCTTTACTGAACTGTTGCATGTAATGAACAACGTTTACTCATTGCATTGATCAAGATATTACCCTGGGTGTGTTCCTCATCCAAGGGGATAAGTGAGGTCAGTGGGAATGAATGTTGTGCTACAGCTTAGACTGGGAAAGAGATACTTTGGTGTCTTGGGTAGAATAAGTCTCGGACTTCTGCTGTGGGGCATTCAGCTCAACATGGCATCTTGATGTTCTGTGGCAGGTGACCTTCCTGTGTTCCTTGTTGGGCTGCCCTACTTGTTCAAGTGATGACCAGCTCTGTACTTTGTCCTCTGCTTTTTCCTCTGGCAGACAATCCTTTCTGTTGTCCTGGTACATGTGCTCAAGCCTTGGCTGCTGGAGCAATTTTGGCTCAGAATTACCTGCTTTGTTGTTCCTTGTAGATGTGGCCATGGGTCCCACCCTTCAGAAAACCAGAAGCCTGGTTTTAAGTCACCTCCACAAGCTTTTTGGATGTGATGCATACATGGGGAGCCATTTGGATATTGGTCTTTCAGATATTTGGATATTGTGGTGGTAATGAAGGCAACCAGAAAAGCAACAGGCAGGAAAATCCTTCTGTCAGTTACATCTGCCAGTAGCCCTGGAGGAATAAAACTGAGATGTTCTCTTAACTCAAGTTAGATGTGCTTGTTTGTTCAATGAATGAAGAGTACTATGTCTCAGAACATGTGCAGAAGTGGGATGGCTACATATAGGGCTCTCAAAAACTCCGAGAAGCTGATGTTGGCTTATATTCTTTACTGACACAGTGACATTCCTGGTAAATTGATGGCAAAACATAAAATCTTGTTTTCTCTTGCTCTTCTCCACAGTTTAACTCTTCTTATGAAGTTTATCTCTTATTGAAGGATATTGACAAAATCTTTATCTTCTTGGTTTTACAAATTTGGCTGAAAAATTATCTACTTCAAACTTGGCAAACATTGCCTTAGTATGCAAACAGTGGGGATGGGGATAGGGGAAATCACTTGGCTGTTGAAGAGCTACATATGGGAAAGTCACATGGAGGTTTCAGTGTTTTATTTATAATTCAGCAAAGGCCTCTTCTTACTTGAAAAATCGGAGAGACCAGATAGTGGCTTCTGGAAAGCAAACAGCTAGATTCTTCCATGGGTATTTCTAACACAAATATTAATGTCACAGATTGTGACACTCTTTTCTCCTTAAATACTTGTTTTTAGCCTTCAAGATGTATAACTGGTAAACTAACATTGTGGAGAAAACTAACTCTTGCAGCATCTGGCTTTTAAAATTCTAATTGTGAATCCATAAGAAATGCTTTGTTTTCATTTAGCAAATACATACTGAGTTTCCAGGAAGGTAACTTGATTTGCAGTAAGCATGCCCAGTGAGAACCATATGCTTTTCATGTTTGTCTTTTATTGAAGGATTAGAGTATTTATTTCAAAATCTCCTTTTCAGAAGAACATTGGTTTTAACATTACCATTAAGTATTAATATTTAAGTAAGAATCTTCTGCATTTTCAAATTTGGCTGTATATGTGAACAGACATTTCCAAACATATGTCCTTGGAAGGATTTTACTAGTTAATAATGCAACCATGAGTTTTATGTCAGCTTGATTCTGAGCAGTGTTTTGCTGATACCAGTATAATTGTATTATGTGAAACTGCTTGAACAGAGCTGAAAGAGCAATAAAAGTGATCTGCCCAAGAGGCTTTAGCATTCTCTGCTCAGATTGCTGGACATGACTAAGTCTGCTGCATCTAAGGTTACACTTGGAGTCATTAGGTTATAAACAGTCCATAAAATGTTTTGCATACTTCATGTTAATATTCCTCTGAAGATCAAGATTCCCTGGGGAGAAATGAGAATATGCACCAAAAACATTCTCAGTCTTGAGGTTTATCCACAACTTCCTAGATCACTAAAGATCAACTGTCTCATGAAGTCGTTATTGCAGAACAAATTTTGATGCTGCTCTGAGTGTTTATGTATGGGAGGAATCTACTAGGTAGTGGCCTTTGTTTTAGTTGTTGGATTTTCATGTTTTTGCTGACTGGCTAAGTTGTAAATTACATTTTAAAATCTTTCTGACTCTGATTTGGTAAATTTATGTGAACTTTCATGTTCAAGAATGTTTTTGAGCCCCAGGCTGTGTTGGGAAAAAAACATGGTAAAACTGTTCAGATCTTGACAGAATGCTTGAATCTGTGGTATTGAATTGAGAGAGCATTTCTTTCATTTCTGTTCATTCTTAGTAAGGCTTAGAGGCGTTGGGGGTGAATTCTTGACCTTTTTTGAAGATGCCAGAGGATCTGAGAGATCTGACCCACCATATATTTTTTATTTTTTTGCCAAGAATAAATCTGTCTCTACTGTGAAAAAATGGTTGTTCCTAGACACAATCCAGGTAAATCTGGGTCTGGATTCTGTTGAACTTGGGAAAATGGTCTTGTCTTTTGTTCTGGCATTAGCATTGACTGCTGATAGAGTGCTTGGCATCTGCAGTGGTGCAGCAGCAGCCTGTGCTCCTTGCCTGTGTGGTCAGCTGACCTAGGACAAAGCTCTGAAATAAAACAAAACCTCCAGACCCCCAACTTGTCCTTCAGAAACTAATCTTATTTCAGATTCCACTGTTAGTTTGTGAAATACTGGGATTTATAGACCTGGCAAGATGGCTCTGGCAGAGCTATCACATTACAGCAAGAACTGGGCTCTCAGTCAAACCCCTGACTTAAGTGGCATTTCTCATACCTAAGGATGCAACTCACAAGGGATGTCCTTGGCATCTGCGTGCATCAAAATTTCTTCCAGGTCATCTAAATGAGAGCAAAGAGTGGAGGACTTGAACAAGAATCTGGTGAGAACTGCTGTAAGCAGCAGACACTCTCAAGGTAGCTGCAGTTCATAGACTGTAGGAGCCACTGGTGCATCGTCCTCCTCTTGGGAAGTTTAGGAAGAAGCATTTTCTGTGTGTGTGTTGAGTTTTTGGAAGCCTGGCTGTTCCTCAGGGTAGTTCAAAAGCTGGCTGCAGACAATTTGCCAGCATCAGTTCACACTAAGGAAGCAGTAGCGCTGTTTCCTCCAGCCTGCCTTGGAAAGGGGAGAGGCTCAGCTGTGCAGAGCTACAGGACTGAGGAGCATGAAACAGCTCAGACTTTTCTCTAACTGCACAGCTCAAGCATACACTAGTTGCATGTATGAGAATTAACCCTTGTCCACTGTGCTTTGTCTGACAGCAAAGCTGCTTGATTTGTCTCTGTTATGGATCTGGTTTCCAACCTGAATCCTTCAAGCATCTCTGAAGGTCTCTGTAGGTGCATGGTGGATGCCACTGAATGCCACTGGTTCTACTGGCTTGCTTTGGCAGATAAAAGTTCCATTTCACTAATAAGCTTTTGCATTTACAAAAGATGGCTTTAGCTTTTTTGATTTTGCTTTGCTTTGACTTTCCCAAGAATTCTGGGACATTTTTGATGGTCACTTATTTTTCCTCATGGTGACTTTAAGTCAGTGTGAGCTCAGACTGCAATAGATGATCCACTGTGTGTTGACGCTCTTAAAAGATAAAGCCATGCTATCAGTTTATGCTGAATTCTTTCCACAAATGGGGTATATGTGGTAAAAGTTCTTGAAACTTTTCTTTCTCATGCCACACCTGTGTTTGAAAAGGATTCTGAAATTTATTATCATCTTCATTATATTTTGCTGATGTTAAAACAATCTACTAAAATCCAGCCATCTAAAACTGAAGGGACAGTAAAAATTTTACTGATTGTATCATTTACCTTTGGTTTGAAAATTGTATTGCAGCTAATGAGGAGCACACGTGAAGCCTTAGGAAAAGGTTCTGCAAAACAGTGTTAGATATAAAAAAAGAAAAAGGTATTGATCTAAAATTTAATGAGTGAAGCGAGTGCACAATAACTCAGTAACTGATTCAGACTAAAGGGTTTGTGAGCTGCAAACCTTTTCCCTTTCTGAGGGAAAAAAATCCCCTCTACAGAAGGTGCACACACTCCTGGTTGTAAATCTACACATATTAAAATAAATACTAATTGTATAGGGGGCCAAATTAAAGGAAAAAAAATAAGAAAAAGTTAGAAAATGGTGAAGTGCTTCAGTCTCTATTGAAGTACTAGAATAAATCCCTGAAGGTTTTATAAGCTTCTCTAAGGCAAGAGGAAATGAGCAAGTGTGGATTTATCAGGAACAACCTCATGGGAGGGGGCTGATGAATTTAATTTGGTTAATTCAGTGGATGTTTTACAGCCCAGCCTGAGTGAGGCAGCACATTGGTTACAGGATGCTGAGTGAGGATCTGTGTTCGGGAGGGCCCTTAAGTGATGAATATATGCTAAGGAGTGTCTGTGGTGGTGGCTGGGATCCTGGAGGGGTTTGTTCTGCCTCTGTGCCAACAGTTTGGGAGACAAAGAGAAAACACTTGAGATGCAGATGGAAGGTTGTGTGTGTTTTTTAAAACAGGAGAACAACTTGAAGAAATAGCCTGAAGCCTATTTCACTTTTCCTCAAGTGAAAATGCAGAGTATTTAGCAATGGAAAAAGTTAAATACTCTGGGATTTTGGACCAGAAATTGAATGCAGTTCTTTCAGTAAAAAACTCACAAAATATTTAACACTGTAGAATTGTCCTACAGGTATTTTGTAATACTCCACGCTAGTAAGTGATAGGAATCATTCTGGATCCCACATTTTAAGATGGGTTTAAGTTTCAGACTGAGAAAACCAGTAAAACCATGATTTAATCCGTGACATCTAGGAAATAAAGACTTCTTTTGTCTTCTGGAAGCAGCTTATAGAGGAATGGAACAATTTTCCAGGTGAGCTAAGTTAAGAAGATCACTATAATCAGTTGTCTTGTTTTCAATGGAGAAGAAAAAATTACTACCTTATCTTGCACTAAGGCCTGAGTTAATGTTAATGGGAAAGAACGTCCTTATGTTTAAAGGGCATCAAGCACAAGAGCACGTCCCTGTTGAAGCAGTGGGTGTACACTAGTGATTGCAGTTGCCTTAAGAATAGGTTAGAGAAATGTTGATGCTTTGGGTGCAGCTAATCATTCCCAGAGCAGTTTGACAGCCTGGTGCTGGGTTTGCCTCCTTGGTTTTCAAACAGCCCTGACTTTTGAAGGCTGTGTTAAGGAATAAGTGCTGAAAGGAGGACAAGTCTGATGGTCAGTCTGTAATTAAATCCGTAACTAAATCCTCCTCACAAATGTTGCTGTCTGTCCCTAAGTTCTTTATGTATTTTTACCTGGAAGATGTCTTTTCAATGGTCTAATGACTTTACAAGGTTGCAGGCTGGGTCTCTGAAATGAAATTGTTGGTTAGTTTTCTTACTTGTTTCTAGGAAATGAGGGTTGCTGTCCTGGTGTTCCATAGGAGATGTCCAGAATTTCTACTCCCCAAACTACCCCATTCAGGAGAAAAATCTATTGTAGGAGCCTATGATGTGTCAGAAGTGAGTATTTCTAAAAACAGTCACCCACAGGGCTGTGAGCTTTCTGAGTGCTGAGGGTGATGTATATTGTTCACCTTTTGAAGAAGAAAGTGACTTGGTTTTGCTGGTTTGGGGTTTGGGGGTTTGTTTTGGTGTTTTTTGTGCATTTTTAAAATTTACTGTTTTTCTGTAGTCACTCTAATTAGCACCAGCTAGTTTCCTGTAAAAAGGTAAGATGTCAATCAGGTTGTGATTTTGTTGGTTTTTTTTTTTATACTGATGCATACAAACTATTTGGTTTATTCTATGGAAGAATTCCAAAAGAAGCAATGGCTGCAGGAGTAAAAGGTCACTGGTTTTGTGATCCAGAGCACATGCATGTCTGGGAGCCAGGCCTTGAGCAAGGAGAAAACAAGTGCTTGGTCTTCTCTCTTTTACTGCAGCCCTGTGCTGCAGACAAGTGCATGAAAAGGGTAAAACCGTGTGGATTGTCTCGTCCTCCTGCTCTGCATAGTCAGGGGAGTGTTCACTTTATCTGCCAGTGGAATAACAAGCACTAATGGAAAATATAGCAGTTTGGATAAGATAATGCCCATAATGGCAGGCTATGGTTATCAGCCTTTCTTCCCAGAATAAAACCAAATTAAGTTTTTAATTACTGGCCTCTCTGAAATAAGCTTATGCACACATTTTGCATACACCCGAGGGGAAAATCCTACAGACACCAGGAAGGAAGGGGAGTGAGACCACAGGGTGCTGGAGGTATCTGCCCTTGAAGGGGCAAAGCCTCCGGGCCAGCAGGTTTGTCACTGAAATTTAGAAACTGGCTGTGATTCCAGGTGCCACCTGTGCCTTTAATACTTCAGCAAAGTGCAAACTGCGTAATGCCAGGGCCGGTGCTGAAACTCGACACCGGGACAGCGCTTCCTCCCAGCCGCCTGTTCCTTACATAACTTCGGGCTTCCCGGGGCGGCTCTACATGAGCTGAGCCCGACAGGAAATACTTGGGTAGCCGGTGGCAGTTCTGCTAGGCACAGGAAGAACAGCAGTTAATTGTGTTCTGAGTCCAATGGTTGTGGTACCTCCGGCTATCCCCATTCTGTGGTCAGGGAAAATAGCCACAGAGAGGGAAAAAGAGGCCGGATGGTGAAGCTGGTGATGAGAGGCACTGAGTTTTTGCCCTGTTTGCTTGGTTTGAACCAGCTTCATCTGCACCTGGAAACCTACATCTGTCAGTTCTGGTTTATGCACATCGTGTTTTCTGAGGGCCCCCTCAAAACATCTGCTCTGATTGGCAGAGCAGTAAAGTGTGAGGCCTTTTGGAGAGCTTTTCTTGTTTTCCTGGTAAAGATGTCAGTCAGAACAGAACCAGTACTGTAACAGGGGAGAGGTTAGGCTTTAAGGTATTTTATATTTTATTCTCTTTCACAGATACAGGTCAACTCAGCTTCAATCTGCCCTTAACCATATACAATGCTGGTTTATTCCTTACTTTTGTTTACTCATTTTTTTCTTCCAAGTACTTGGAGAGATCAAAAGCAATGCAGTAATTCAAGTTATAAAAGACACTCTTTTATTTAAAATTAGGTTTTCTGAAGTGTTTTTTCCATAAAGTTGTGTTTTTACGGAAGTTTTTAACAGTGGAGTTTAAGACTGAATAGACCATAGAGTTTTGTCTAGAGATTTAAAAGTGATGTCTTTAATATGATTGTGCTGTGGTCCTTTAAATGTTTGTGGTATTGAGCTTTCTTAATAGTTAAACTTGTGATTTCCTTTCATTCTTTATTTTGATTGTATGAAGAAATATGTGATCGTCAGTGCCTTTCATTTTGGAAGAGGAGAAGTCTTTCTTCTTTCTGCTAGTTCAGACCACCACACCATGTGGAAGTGTTTTCCTCATGCTTGTGCCACAAAGTCTGAGCCTCAATGTACTTGCAGCCATACAGATGAATTTGTGTTTCTGCTAGATAATAGAAATCCTGTAAACCTCCAGGTACTGCACAGCCCGTTGGGTTAATTGACTTTTAATTTTGGGAATACCATACTGTGATACACATGTATTTTCTAAGAGGAAGAAGAGTCAGTTAAACCAATTGTTTGTAGTTTGAGTTCTGCAAACCCAGTCTTCTACAAACTAGAATCCATTTATCAGTGGAGTTGTAGATAGCACAGCAGGGCCTGAAATGAAAAGCCCAGGGATAATAGGAAAGTTCTTGATAGTGTATATATTTAGAGAGCAGTTTGAGGATATTTGCCTCAGCCTATTCGATATTGCTCTGCAGTGTAATGTTACCAAACCATAATATCTAGCAGTGTGCTCAGAAAGAGGTGGCTGCTGAAGTTTTTGGGTTTTTTTCTGAAGGATTTCCCAGAAAATCCGTTGCTCTAAAGAAGGTTTCAGGCCATGTAGAAGTGATGTTCTGCTGGAGAAATGTAATTCTCAGAATTTAATAAAAGAACCTCTTCCTTGTAAAATGAGCTGTGGAAAACAAGACTGCTGGGATTTGGAGGGGGCTTTTCTAAACTTATTCACGATGTAAACTTAAGCTCAGGAAAGGCCAACAAATTTAAAGAGATCTCTGACCAGACTATATACATAACAGATCCTTCCAGCAAAGTCTTACCTAATGACAAAGCTTTTTTAAACCAATTGTTTGCCTCTTGTCAGGTTAACCAATGCACTGTTCCTGAAGCAAGAGCTGCACATCTTTGGGCATTTGACCCATTTTTGGGCCCATTTGACACCATTGTTTCTGAGCAAGGTGTGGGTTTTAGATTTATAAGAAAAGTAGCAGAGGTTAACATCAAATTACTTCCTAATTTGCAGGGATACCATCACTTCAGATCACATGCATCTGCGCATGTGTGATTGCTTATCACATCTGCTATCTGTTCATATCTGTGGATGTTTCCGTGACCAACATGCCTGTGCATTGTGTGTGAGACTAGATTTTATCTGACTAGTGGCTTTTCACACAGTGGCACTTGTGAGAGTGCAAAAGAGGCAAAGGGCAATGAACTTTCTTGGATTTTGTCTTCTTGCTCATGGTGATGTAACACAATTTGGCTGATCCCTGACCTTCTTGTGCACTCCAGACTTCTGTTGTAGGTATATCTTGGTAATAAAATATCACATAGCCGCCCTTATCTTCAACAGATTGTGTGTTTTTGTGGTAGGTTGTTTATAAACACATTTGCAGGCTCTGAGAGTTCATGTCCTGCCTTATCTGCAGCAGGCCTTGGCCTGCGTAGTTGGGCCCAGCAGCAGCAGTGCTGCATCCTAGATATTTACTTCATGTATAAAAGTATCCTACTGTTTGAGGATCTTAGTTAAGACTGTCTGCTGTATAATTGCCTATTGACTGTGATGAAAAAAATCCATTTTCTAGGACCCCAGAAGGTACTTAGGGCAGTGTTATCCCATGGAATCTAGAGGCAATAGAAGAGCAAGGAAGATGAAAACCTTAAAGTCAATTCTAGTCACCCCAGCACTAGTGTTAGTTTTGGCAAATCCTGTCTCAACAATAAAGCCAGCTGCCATTTTGGCATCAACACAGACAGGCTTGGCATGATCCCCTCTGGCATCAAAAAAACGCTTCGTGGGAGCTGGCATCAAAGCTGTGAAACAAGGGTACGTAAGGCCCAAGGGAAATGCCAAGCAGACATGAGATGAGCACTAAAAATAGTGAGTTGCTGTCATTTGTAAAGAAATCAAATATCACTTGTAAGAGTAGGGCATCCAAGATCTCCATCAAGGTTGTGCTGGTAAGCATCTTTGGGACAATGCATGTCTGTGATGATGTGACCAGAGGGCACACACAGGCTGTATTTTTGGTACCCACGTGGTGCAAGTCTCTAAAACTAGGAACAGACGCTTACCGTCTTGATTCTGTGCTTAGAGGATCCTGTTACTGTCTGCAGACTCTGCCTTCCCTGTCTGGAGCAGATTGTCTCCTCTTGAGCCACTACCAAAGTCCTGTTTGCATACATGGGCATCAGGAAGACAAGAGCTGTTGTGCCAAAAAGCAAGGAGCCAAGCTGGTGTCCCTGTACCACCCCGGATAGACTTGCCCTCCTGAGACAGTCTCGTCAAATATTTAACAGCTGAACACTCCCTCCTCCTTCTCCCCTTCCCAGCAGGCTTAGAGAAAGCTGAGTAGGCTTTCCTGTGACTTCATTACCCACTCCACACTAAAAGTGAAGCCTGACATCTTCATTTGGGCATCTTTGGTGCCCAAAAACCTGGGAATGCTAAAGGGGCAGAATCAACCCTATCTCTTTTGAAGCACTTAGCATCACTTCTGAGTAGGGCACTTTCAACCCTTTAGTCCTTCTGTGCCTCAGTGTCTTTGAAGCTTTTTAACACCTCCGGGCTTGGATGGCAGGCATGGATGCTGAAGAAGTGGTCATACAAAAGTAGATGATTCACATAGACTTTGCTATTACAGTTGCTTTGGTTTGGCCTCAACTGTTGCTGTGAAGAAAAGCACGCCGGACTTGTGGCTGTCATTTTCTGTTCCATGGAGAAACAGCAGAGGGAACAATGTCACTGAGGGCTGGAAACTTCAAACTACACTTAGAAAAAACTGTTTTGGTCTCAGAGAAGAGCCTGGACTTTTCATTGCCACCCCTCTCCCATCAGCTGAACAGCAGAGTAGGTAGGAGTGTCTGAACAGCCTGGATGTGGTTGCTTTTATCACCTCTGTCAGATGGATGTTGGAGAGGATTCCTCTTGACTGTGTCTACAACCACCTCTTGTCTGCTCCCTGCCCTCTCTTTGAGTGCCCTTAGGGTAGCTTAATACAGAAGGCAGCTTCAGAGGAGGGATTGCTTGCTGTACAGAAGTGCAAAGGGAAGTGCTTTACTCTTGGCATTTCTTCACCCACAAAGGAGCCGTGAAGAGGAGGACAGGCTCTCACTGAAATAGCAAACGACAGAGTGGGTAGTGGCATCCTCTGTGGTGCACACTGCTTGAGTTCAGGGTTTACACATGGTGTTTGGGTGGAGATATGGCACATATTTGTACTTGTCTGCTTGGCTGACAATTGCTGTTTGGGATTCAGTTGGAATCGAGAGTCAATTGGAATCAAGCTTGAGCTGTTGCTGTTGGGGCTGTCTGTAAAACTGAGCGTATTTTGAAGTGCACAGTCTCATCCTCCCTGGATAACCAGTTACTCAGAGGAAGACAGGTGACAGCAGTGAGGCTGAAATGCACTGTCTCTATTTGCTCAACTTACTAAGCTGCAAAACTTTTGTGCACTTCTGAATCACTGAGCTGACAGAAGTGACGGCCTGTGAGGAAGAGGGACAGCTTCTCACCACTGTAGGCCCTTGTGCTTTGTTACACATTAAAATTTATTGATCCATCAGAGTGGCTGCACTGCCAGCTTACATGCCAGTTCCAACATGTATGGTGTCTTTTCCTGAAATTATTCTTTGCTTTCTCCAACAAAGATAAGAGAGTTTGGCCTGAAAAACAGGAAATGCAATGACTTCAGTGTTCTTGTTTTGTAGTTGAAGTGCATGTGAATTGGGGGACCCGCTTTACCCCACTCCTAAACAATACAGTAATACTAGATAGAGTGAAAGGTTTGTTTTGGGCCACTTGTCCCCTGAGCAAAAGAGTAGATACTCTTGGTCCTGCAGGTACTGGGAAGTTACCGGCCTGACCTCTTCTTCTTGGTCCTCTGGAATTTGTTGATGGCATTCTTGGTAGGCAGTGCCAATGCTGTATGTTACATGAAACCGGGACACCTGGTCCTCACACTGGAAAGTCATCGTGTTCTTGTAATGGTATCATTAGGGTGGGGAAGTTGCCCTTCACTCTTCAGGGATCTACAAGTGCACAGGTGGGCAGACAGAAGTGGTTTGTGGGCGGATTTAGCATTGCATTGCTGTTCCAGCATTGGTGATCTCCCAGTGCCTTGTGCTAGTTTTGCTAGCAAACAAGTCCCTTTAGAATATTTGTTGTCAAGACAGATGGAGCTTGTTGTTCCTGGATATTGCCTTATTCTAGAGAAGCAGAGATCTGCTTTTACACCCTTCTGTATGTTTCTTTCCTTTTTCTTTCCTTTATCCCCAGAACCATTTCCAGGATGGAGAAAGATAAAGTCACCTTTGTTGAGGTTGCTTCTTTCACGCTGTATTTTGAATGTGTGCCATATCTGTGAAGTCTCAGTCCTAGCACCCAGGGCTGCAGGCTGACTAACAAAAATGGATAGCTGGTACTCCAGAAATGCTTCTCTTACCAATATGAAAATAACAGAATGCACTGGGGCAAATAGAAGAATAATTAAATAAAATTGTTTTAACTTTATGGTCAACCTGTGTGCGTAGCTGCAGAACTATGTATTAAAGTTTAATTGAGAGGATATTTCACATCATCTGTGTTTACTGTTGAAAACCTCTCCCTGCCTAGGACTGTAATAGTGGAACAACTGAGAGCAGCCTTGTGCTTTAAGTCTGACAGATTTGAGATGCACATGATCAATTTTTGTTGCAATCATGTTATCATAACTGGATCTCCTCAGGGGGTATCAAAATGAATACTATACCTTGCTTGGTTACCAGACCTGCTTGCAAGCATCTCCCACATGGAAAGTGGCTCTAAAATGACTCAAACAACTTCCATCATGTGCTTCACTTGCATATTATGTCTGAGATCATGAGCCACAATGTGTTGGCCTGTGAAGGTACTGAGCAGCATCCTTTGCTTGACATCATGTTTGAGGCAGATGACATGTTCAGTGGACCAGTATTACAGACTGGTAATGCATGTCTCTGCTCTCTCTTTTCCAGTAGAAACCTGCTCACTGTTATTCTGTGATGGGATCCACACTGGCATCCCAAAAAAAGATGGTTGGTGGCTGCCTAAACAAGCAAATTTTGAAAGTAATGTAGATCCCATTATCTGTCCTGACATTAGTCCTGACTTTTCTGAGCCCTCAAGAGAATCATATGCTGAGGAACTGAAAACCTGTGTTTGTTTTGTTCATTGTATCTTGGATAGATGTACTCTTGTGTAGCCTTTGCAGAGCTTAAATTCCAGGTTTGTGAAAAGGAAGTGAACTCATGCTGAGCCTGCCTTAGAGCTGCTCTTGCTTTCATTAAAATAATTATTATTTCAGCTCTGGTTTCCCCCAAGCAGAGAGCAGTAGAAAATTAGAAAGGTTTTGGAAATGGACAATGAGCATCTGAAGGCTTTGGGAAAAGATTTTACATTAAGAAGATAGGGAAGATTGATATCTTTTATAAGAAGATAGCTAACAGGTACAGAGTAATGAATGGGTGAGAAGATGGATGAGGACTTCTGTTCCCACCTGCTAATAATATGAAAGTCAAATTAGAAGGTGGTGAATTCATTCCTGATGAAAGAAACTATTTGTTCATGACCACTATCTATGAAACTCACTGCTGCCAGGTGGAGCTTTGGGGCAAGAACTTACGAACTTAAAAAAAGAGGAGGGGGTAAAAGGATACCAGTTGGTATATAGAAAGCAATTGCAATGATTAGGAGAACCTAGGTGTCTTGCAAAGGTTCTAAGAGTGTTGATCAGGGTTTTTATAAGGGTATGAGCTGCCTTGTCCAGCTCTTTTTTTTTTTCCTGTCCTTCTACAGGGTTTTTTCCACAGTCGCCTATCGCAGAGTTGTGGAGCCTGTTACTGGCCACTGTCACTCAGGGACTGCAAGAGAGGGTGGCTGCTCCTGCTGCAGTCAAATGTGGTAATGCCTGCTTGCAAACCACCTTTTTTGTGTCAGTCTTTTCAGGATTGCTAAATTCACACATAAATTGGGATGCTTTTGCTTTTCCGCTAAGTGACTGCTTTTGATAGTCCTTCACAACTTGTCTTAGATCTGGAATGACGCTTTGCCTTTTGAGTGTGTGCTGGGGGAGAGGCGGGTGGTTAAAGTTAGATTCCTTCTGACAGTAGGGATTTAGAAACTGCTGCATTGGCTCAGCCCTGGGATCTGCCTAGTCCAGAGCTCTGGATAGCAACAGCCAAAATCGGATGTTTCAAAGGCCAGCATGAGGCCACAGAACAGATTACTAAAACAGAAAGCTGCCCTTTTATATCGCTGGTGTTTGTCTGTAGAATTGGAAAAGCAAAGGTTGAGAGTTTGTTTGATCCAAGAGCACAAAAGCTGGAAAATCCCATTGCCTGGCTGGTGGTAGTTAATGCTGATGTTTTGTATCCTCCAGGAAATTGCTTCGTTGCTTGTTTTCTCTTAGGAAAATTAGGGATGTGCTTACCCTTAAACAGCATTTTTAGACGGTGCCTTTAAGTTGGTGTAAAAAATAAGTAATGCTTGTGTGTAGTCTCCCAGCCCAGTTGTGTAGAGGACACACAGTGAGGTTCTCATCTGGGAAACCACCCAGGACTGGACTGGGCTGGGCTGAGAGGAGGCAGCAGAGATGGTCACTGAGTGGTTCTGGCATGTGCAAAAAGGGTGTCTTTTTCTGACACTGCTGCAAGCTGTTTAGCTGTTGGGTAGCAAGGGGTGTCTGTTCTGCTTTTTTTTTTTCCCCTTTTATTTTTTTAGTTTCCTCTTTATTTTTTTCTCATGTTGCAAATTAGCCTTTGCAAGAATTTTATGTGATTTCTCTCTTTCTTCTGAAGTACTGAAATTACTATTAAAAATGTTACTAAAAAAGGCATTCTGTGAACTCACTATGGAAAAAAAGTATATTCCTTTCCTTGTCATACATTTTAATGTGTTGGGCTCCAAAGCCAGAGAGGCCAAAAGCCAGGGGAGTTTTTCCTCTGTTAAATATCCATGGAGCTGCTGCTGGGGCCTATGGGAGTGGTGATGTTGTCCCAGTCGTTGTCATCCCCTCCCCCCCATCCCCCCCGACAGACCAGGACAGCTGCTGATTAAAGAGAAGCACGAAAAAAAGAGGTTACTGAACTTTCAAAGTGGAGGTAGAAAAGGGAGTTAAATTTAGATTACCTTCTGCAGTGTCATCTTCTACACCACTGTGGAACTTGCTGTACTCCTTGCTTGGGGGAGGACAAACAAGACATGCCATCCTGGGCACCAGATGATAAATTTGTTTATAAGGCTTAATTGCCCCTTGGCATGAAAATGTGAAATGAGCTCAAGTAGAATGAGAAACCTTTCGACAGGGCAAGTCAGATTTTCCTTGGGGAGAGGTGGATTTGAAACTCTTCCCATCACCTGTGTGATGCCAGAGGGGTCCAATCCTGATCCTTCTGAATTCACGGAAGTTGTTCCTGTTTCTTTAGAGGGACAGCTGTTACCTGGAGGGGCTGAGAGTTGAACAGTGCTGTGAGTCAGAAAAAGTGGAGCTGTGGTGGCAGGCAGAAGGTGGCATGGAAGTGCTTTGGATCTGTGAAGACTACCCTGGTCCCCAGGGTCTGGAGGTACTCTGAGAAACCGTGGTGGTGGCTTCTAGGACTCCAGTGCTGTCCAGAAGGCAGCGTCAAACTTAGCTTTCTCCTCAGAAATAGATGAACAGTCTGCTTTTGCTTAGCGAGATTTTATCTTCACCGAGCTGTTGGCTCAGGACAACATTTTTAATAGACTGCCCTCCATTGCAGCATCCCCTGAGCAGGGAGGAGAGCACTTCTGCAGTTCTGCTTCACCAGGGCTCCCTGACAGGTCCCATTTGCAGCAACCTGCCTGGTGTCACCCAGCAGCTCAGCAGTGTTAAGGTTCAGGGCTGCCTTTTTTTCTTTTTTTTTTTTTTTCTGTGGGGGCGGATTTTATTTGTTTGTATTGGGGGTTTTGTGTGTGTTTTTGTGTTGGGGGGTTGTTTTTTGATTTAGTTTTCTCGCTTGGTTTTTGTTTTGTTTTGTTTTGTTTTTTGGGTGTTTTTTTTTTTCAGAACTGCCCGACCTGATGTCATTTCCCTCTTGCAAACACCCCGGCTGGGCTGCGTCTGAGATATGTCACAGGGAGTGGGAGGAGGAGGAGGGGGAGCCAGAGAGTGCGTGCAGTGTCCCAGGACCCTGTTTACTTAGCATTCCCAGCTGAGGAAGCCCTGGTTTAAATAGGCTCGGAGGAGCGGGCTGCCCACAGCAGATGAAGAAATGGTTGCTGTGGGGCTTTAAATTCCTGCCTTCCCATGTGCTGGCGTGGAGGATGAGCCTGCAGAATGCCTTTCCTCCTGGGTCTCAGACAGGTAACCAACCGGCTTAAGTGCGGTAGGAGCTGCTTGCTCAGGTGGAGGATGTGACTGATTGCTTTTATTTTTATTTCCCCCACCTCTAAGGATATGATTTCTGACTTTCCCAAAACGGAACTGTACAATCAGCACTTCCCCACCCGCGGTGTGTGATCGGAGAGCACAGTTGTGTGAGAGACGCTTTTTATTAGCAAGGAAGGAGCAAAACTCTGAGCCAGGGATAGAAACTTCCTTGTTGTTGTTGGAGGTTTTGCAGCAGGGAGGCTCTTTGTGTCATGCTCCTGGGCAGTTTTTGTTTGGTTGGGTTTTAGGGTGCTTTCCACAGTCCTTAAAATGGAATTGTGTTTGCATTTCTTAAAAACATGCCAAACTTTGAACTGTTTTCTTGTGCAGACATTATTTTGCATGTAAAACTGTAGATTTTTTAAAACAAAAAAAAAAGAAGAAAAAAACCAGAAAATACCCAGAAGGAGTATTTATATATATGTGTGTGTGTCTGATCTCTAACAAAAGTCACCAAATGGAAAATGGCAACATGCTGTGACCCACAGCTTGGTGATTTTTTAAATTGTTTTGAGAGAGTTTGAGCTTGAACAAGAAACTTGGGATAATTTAATAGCTGGTAATATCGAGTGGAATGAGAAACGGTAGCAACTGCCCAGCTGCTCTCTGCTGGAGGAGGTGCCAACTATGTGTTCCTAGGCTGGGGAGAGCAAACCCTTTTTTTGGTTTGGGAGGCACGTCTGTAGGGGAATCTTAACTGTAAACTCTTCCCAGCACTGCTGTGACCTGTAATCCACAATAAATGTATGTTGAGTGATAGCAGAATGCTGCTTGCAGTTTCTAATTTAGAATTAAAAAGTTGAGATTGGACCATAACATGCTTTAAATTAACTGTTTTCAGTTGTTTAGTGGCGCTAAAGGACTTCAACACGCTGCTGAGTAAACAGTGCTCTCTCTTTTTCCTTATCAGTTCAGTTTTGGTGAAACAGAGCTCTCTCCCCACCCCCAAGCCCCCCATCTGAAAACAGTTTTACATAAGAAACTACCTCTAGCACAATGACCTTCTGTGATTGGTGCAATAGCTATAAATAATAGTTCACTTGTTAGCACTCGGGGTAAAGAGACTTGCACTAAAAACTCGGAACTGAACCAGAGGGGGAAGTTTGGGCACAAAGGCTGAATGGCTTTAGGTAATGCTCAAACTGCAGTGAGATGTAGCTGCCTCCAATGCTGAGATTGCTTGAGACTCATAGGTGTGTTTTTCTCTAAAGTTCCTGGTTTAAAATTAATCGTTTTGTTTTAGAGATGTGTTCAGTGCAGTTGGGGTGCTGCATAAGGTGTAAAAGCAGAAGTTAGGTGTAATTTGGCTTCACTTACTGGAACAGTAATCAGAATATCTGGTTGTCTCAGTGGTTGGATGGTACTTTTTTTCTCTGATGGTAACTTTTCAGCATTGATAGAGGCATTTACAGGAAGCAGGAAAAAAAGGTGTTGCCTCAAGAACACAAGAGCAAAGTTCTTGACTATTTTTATCCACTGATAAAGGATATAGTGGGAAAGAGCTGCTTGAACTTTTTTTAGTTTTAATCATTTTCAGTCTTTAAAAAAAATTGTGATTGTGTCCTGCATGCAAATACTATTCAGAAATTTCTTCTTCCAAGGGCTGTTACTGAACAGTGCTGTTTAATTGAAAGTGTGGGAGGAATTCAGGAACATCTCATCACCTCCATTGTTTCTTGGTTTTGACTCAGTACATTTGGACTGTAAACACTTGGCTGTCTGAGATGCCCTTTGTTGTTCTCACTCAACACAAGGGATGCTGATCCTGGGCTGCAAACTCAGGGAAGAGGTGCTGAGTGAGATGCCCTCCCATGAGCTGTGTGACAAAGGATCAGAGTGAGACCCTTGGTTCTCCAGGACCAGCACCCCTTGCTCCGAACCCCTGGACTGCACTGAACAGCTGCTTTCCCTGGATCTACCTTCATTTCTTCTTTGGGAGCCAGCAGCATTGTAGCATTGCAGATGGACTGCCAAACACCTGGTAAAAGTAAGGTGCTTGGTTGATTTTGGTTTTTTTTATTGTTGCAGTGGGGATGATATTTAAATGCCTAAAAAGCTAGGTCAGCACTATCTGACGACAGTGCAATGTGGGTGTTTAAAGTTCCCATCCAAGGAAACCTGATTGTATAGAACTTAGTTTTAAATGAGCATTTCCTCCTAAAGTTGGAGGTGGAAGCTTGAACACAGTCACCTAGTTCACTGCATAAATTAAAAAAAAAAAAGTTAAAATGTTGGATTTCTAACGTTTTCAGTTTTAACTTTAGCTGCTTGAGGTTTTCAGCATGGTCTTCCGTTTGCTGGTTTAAACCAGCAAAATACAAGACGGCCTCCTCAAAGCTGTAATTTCCTAGAAGTCTAGAAATGAGTATCTTTAATGTGAGAGGGCTGAGGACTGCAGCTGGGAAGCTTCTATCAGGGGGTGAGGAAGTAAACATATGGTGCTTAAAACACTAATCTGTAGTTCTCAGAATCTGAAAGTGAAACTTGCAACAAACAAAAATGAAACCAGTTCTTACTGAAATATATCAAAGTGTCTATGATCTGTGAAAGGATAATGTCCCTTTAAAGATAGTTGGAGTGTTTCTCCAGGATAAATGGATGCAACAAACCAATTTGTTCCTCAGATAAAGGTTAATAAAACCTTGGAGGTTCTGCTTCTACTGGGGGTGAGGATGGGTCTGCTGTGGCTGATTAATCATGGTGATCTAAATATAATTCTCCTGATGCTGGCATTAGTGAAGCAATAAATGTTGTAGATTAAAATTCCCATTTTGGAGAGCTTTATTGTGCCTGAGACAGCTCAGAGGCATCTTTCCTCCCTCACTTATTATACTTTTAAGTATTTGGATATTTGCACTTGCTACACTTTTTTTTTCCCACATTCAGCAAAACAAAATTTGTGGTAGGTGACTTATGAAGAAGCGTCCATACTTGATTTCTTTCCTGGCTCAGCTGTCTGTCATAAGGCAGGCTTACAAGAATCTATCCCCTGTTGCGCTGGCAGGGCCTGGCACACGAGGTTCCAGTAACTCCCAGCAGTCAAAGCCACTTTCAGCTTTGGCAATCTTACATGCTTTTGTTAAATTGAACCCACCAAAGACATGACACGTGTTCAGACGGTGGATTTTTGCTTTTATGTTACAAAGGACTTAGAGGTATAATGTTTGCAAAGACAGGAGATGTCTGGAGGCTTTGGTGCAGGCTCAGCTCCACGTGGCCTCTGAGCTGCCCTGGTGATCCAGGGTTTCCCAGCAGTTCTGCCTGTACTTGCTGTGATCCCACCTGCTGTCCTCTGAAAGTATCTTTGGAGTTTTTACTTAAGATTAACTTTGATTAGGAAGTTGGGGGCTGCTGGCAAACCAGGAATTCTAGTAAACCCTGTGGCAAGATTTGGCATTCTAGCCTAGTATTTTCAGTAGCAATTTTAACTTAATACCACTTAAGTGCCTTATCTGAGAGAGATCATTTTCTTTGGTAGCTCTGTGTTTTCATTCTCATGAGCTGTTGCTGATGCACTTTGCTAACCAACACTAGTGATAGTCTGATATATGAGATTGAGTAACAGCCAAGTGGGAACTAATAAATACTGAATATCAAATAGTTGTTTCTGACATATTTAATGTATTGACAACCACTTCCATTCTGTTACTCAGAATGTTTAAAGAATATTTGTTGTTCAAATACTGATTGTGAGTTACTCAAAATACATACTTTATTGCATTTTTCTGAGGATAGTGTCACTTGCTTAAATCCATCCTGCTTGTTATAGGTGCAGCTGGGTACTGAGAGCAAGGGACTGCTGCCTGCATTTAATGAGATTAGTGAAATAACTAGGTCAGGATTTTGATTTATTATTAAATAGATGCTTATTACCAAAGTCCCTCTGAGAGCTGTGAAACCAGAAGGTCTGGAGTGGTCATAGGTTGAGCCCAAGTCCTGTTAAAACCAGTTGTATCTTGCCCTTCAGCAGATGCCATTTTGGCAGTCTCCCTTCATCCTGTTGCTGGGCTTTTCTCTGAGTCCCTCTGTCTGTATGCCTCTTATTCAGCCCTTTACTCACCCCTGTCATCCTGTTATTCTCCATCTCTTCCTGTTAAAATAGTGATTTGCTGTGTAGTGCCTTGACAAATGCTGTAGTGAAGTTTGGAGAAATTAGGGAATTAGAGTAGGTCTAAAAAACTGGCTATCCTAGAAGACCAGAATGGCCTATAAACTGCTGTAAGTAAATGCAAGTCACATTTCCAAGTGTTTCCCAGGATATCACCAAGGTTAGGATGAGTGGATACTCTGGAAGGTTGAATGACACATAGAGGGCCATATAAAGGTGCTCATATTTAGGGTAATGAAGGCTGGATTTCTGTGGAAAGAGGAGACAGAGCAGAAAACTAAAATGGTTATTAGATTTCGTGATACTGGCCACTGCTGGTTTTGGTTACCTGATTAATGCCAACCGAGGAGTCAACTTTTGTAGGTGGTTGGCTGCCAACTATGCACTTCTGAGCGTGGGCTGTGGTGTTTGTTGCTGCAGTTGCACATATTCATTTTCAGCTTGGAAAAGAGCCATGCTGGCCTGGAATTTGTTCATCTTTATCCCTTCTGACTTAGCAACAGTATGTGCCCAGGTTAACTGCTGACTTTTGAGAGTAGAAAAGGGAGAAGTGCCTTGACCCTTTTATTGTGGTGGAACTTGACTGTCAGTTATTTCCCTTCATTTCCAACATTGGCTTCAGATGCAATAAATCCTAACAGGTCTACAGCTATTAAACCCAACCATTTACTACTGAAAATCTTTACAAAAGTAGGGTAAGGAGGTCTGTTCCGTCCTTCCTTGCAGTGAGGAGCAGCTCAGTCAACCAACAGACCTTCAAGAATGCCTTTTGTCTTGGTTGTGCCCCAGATTTTGACCTTTAATTTGTCACACAGACCTCCAGTAAAGGTCTCATACTAAACTGGAAGCTGAAGAGAATAATTGGCTTTTTTTCCTTGACACTTACATTACTTATTATTATTTGCAGTGGCTTCAGATGTGACAACATACAACACTGCCGTGAGTTCTCTTATACCTATTGCTGCTGGATATTTTAAGGATTATTTCTAAAACATTTGACAGCAGAAGTGGACTAGTGGCAGAGCTGAGGAGCTGCCAGTATGGTTGTGGGTTTATCACAAATGCCAAATATCAACAAGAAAATAAGTTAAAAAAAAGAATCTTATTCTTACGCAGCGTTACTTTATAATGTTTATGACATGTGAAAACTAATCCAAAATGCCACATCTTAATACAAAGAGACGCTCAAAATGCACCAGGTGAGGTCTTCCCAGTTCAGCCAGTTTCATGAGAAAGAGCCTCTACCACTTATCACAAATGGTTTCTGCTGGACTGGACTGGGAGGGAAAACAGGCTCCACTTCTGCAGTGTTCTCCCAAAAGCTCCTGGCTTTTTGTGTGTCAGGGACTGAGTGATTCCAGTTTCTCAGACAAGCACTTAAGATGGTACCACTGATGCAGTGGTTCATGTGCAGCCTAGGGTACATGCTGATTTACAGGACAAAGTGAATCCCCTGAAACTAGCCGGGAATCTCCTAAGCAGGTGGGAGATAATGGATGGCATGTTCTGGCTTCTTAGCTTTGAGAAAAGCCTATTCTGCTCTAATGGAGTTGAATGCTCTTTGAGAGCAGACCCGTGTAGATCCTGCTTAGTAATCCTGCCTGGAGGCATCTGCAGTTAGTTGAACAAAGGCTGGTGGGGAGGGATGTGCGTGCTTGCCTGGACAACAAGAAAACAAGACTCTCCTTCAGCAGGGAAGCCCACTCTGGAATGTAATAGCCACTGGCTATTGGGAAAGAAATTGCTTTTGGAAAGAAACCCTCCTCCTTCCTTGTTTTCATAATGCTACCTTAAATATACTCCAAAACCCCTTTGTAATAGTTCAATAAAAACTCCAAGCTGCTAAGAATGATTAAAAATTACAATTAAAAGTGCTGTTTGCAATGGTAATTAAAAACAAAGGCAGGTCAATAAAATATGGGTGCTTCAGCTTTGCTGGTATGAGAGTTTTTTCCTCCATATATTTTTTTCTTATCTATAAAATTACTCTTTCAGCCCTGTGCCTTGTCTATTGCTCTTAGTGTGAAAAACCAAATAGTATGTTTTCATAACACAAGTACTTGGGATATTGTTTCCAGGAGATACTTAGACTCTAGATAACTGTATTGCTGATGTACCCTAAGTATTATTTGTTAGTTTGGCAGCCTGTGACACAAAGAATGCATGGGAGAAGGAAGTAGAAATAATAAAATGCTGTTGGTATGAAAAGTGCAGCCTGAGATTTAAATGGAAAGTGAAGTCAGATCAAAGAGCTTGCAAGTAGGTAGAAATTTCCTAACAAAGAATGTCTGGGTCTCTGTCAGGGCCAGGATTGCTCTTCATAACCTCTTCCTTGACTTGCAAAAAAGGAGCAAACTGTACAATGGCTCAGCTTTTCATAGAAATGAGTCTTGACTTAAAAGAGGAGACTGAAACACTTGTCACCTGTAACATATCCCAAAAAATGCTCTCCTTGTGCCAGAATCTTTCCCTAGTAGACTTTTATTTCTGAAGACCAGTTGCCTTTACTTTTTATCTCTTTCCATGTTAGAGGTAGCCATGCTCTGAGCAGTAGTAGGACCATGTGACCTGCTGGGATCCTTTCCAAACCAAATTATTCCTTGATTCTGTGAAACTGTTTGGAAACACGGGTGACGGTTCTGGGTCTGACATGTGGCCCCCTGAGTCTGACAGCTCTATGTTCCCAAAAGCCTGTTGATGGCTGGGCTGGCAGAGGGCTGCAGAAAGACTCCAAAATGGCTTGCTTGGACTTTGAGGAGCATGGCTGATGGTCAGCACTGCAAGGACTTCAAAACCCCTGGCTGTTCTGAACTGTGTGAGCTGAAAGCTGACTGTGAGACTATTTGAAGGTACAAGCACGGGTGCATTAGCAGGAAAGAGCATTTGTCTTGGTCAGTGTGTAAAGAAGCTCTGGACAGTAAGATTTAAACTCTGCTCTAGATGGGAAGCAAGGTGTTACCTGAGATTTGATCTCCAGGAACAACCTGCAGAATTTCATCCTAGCTGCTCAGGATCCTCTGTTGAGCATATACTGACACACCTGTTGGCCAGCTGGGTTAACAAGGAGCAGCCCTGCTCATAAGCATGTGTGGAAAGATTGTTTCAAATATAATGAGGTTGGCAAGAGGGTCAGTAAGTTCAAATAAAAGGATGGTGTGATGAAAGTCTCTGAAATCAGGACTACTGCAAGTTTTAAGTGGGAAAAATATAGTTGAAGATATGATGAGTTGCTGCTTCCCAAAGACACTGATTTGTTCCTTATTGCTTCTCTTTGAAGCAGGCAGCACTGAATGGATGAAATCTCTGGGGAGTAAACCAGAAGTGGTCAAGGATGGATCAAGTAGGGTGGTGCAGAGGAGATCATGAAATGACACTGAGAATCTGGTTTTTCACCAGCCCTGTGTGATTCATTTTCTGGTTCAACAGGTCACATTGATCTTCATGTGTCACAACCACAAACCTCAGCCAGTCATTCTCTGACTTGAGCATTATCAACAGGATTGCAGTTTTGCAATGGTATCTTAATTTCTCAATTCTCTTCATGTGAGAGCCAAAATCTATGCTGTTCATCAGTTACATTAGCTCTGCAAGGCCAACAAAAATGAGGAAAAACGTAAATAAACTAATAAGAACAGATAAGAGATGTGTCCTGTTTCTAGTTCTTTAGCTGGCTAAAATTACAGTTTTTGGAATTAATCGTATGCTTGAAAAAGAAAATACTGTGCTAGCTCAGCAATGTGTCCTAATAGTTGCCACCAATTAGAGATGGAAGGACCTCCTTACCATGTGGGAAAACAGTGGTTTCTGCTGTTGACATGCCAACATCTGAAGACAAGAAGTAAATGTTTGCTTTAGCTGCCTCTAGTAGTTGGACTGGTCTGTCCAGCAAAATGTTCTTATCTTCCTGAAAAATAGAGGCAGGTACCCTTCTGGCTTCTTGCCTTTGTGGGTGAATTTTAAAGGTGCTTTTTAGAGCCTTTTGTGGAAATTGTGATATCCATGGAAGGAAGGGAAGCATGCTGAGTTGTGTTTGCTGAATTGTGCCCTCACATGATCAAAACCCTTTCAAAAGTTAGTGTGACTTCTTAGGAGAAAAGAAGAGGCATGGGGTCTTTCCTGTTGAGCCTCAGGTGGCAGGAGGGCTGTTCTGCTTTTAGAAGCTGTGTTGCTGCTGTAATTTGGGTGCTCAGGTGAGAGACCTGTGTTGGGGAGGTGTGGCTTCAGCCAGGGTGCTGTGTGGTGGGGAAGTGCTGGTGCTCCTCCAGGTCCCCAAATACACTGAAAATTTAGTGCAGGACTCTTCTGCATTGAAGCTGCTGCCTCACATCACTTGTTCTGTGAGGTGGATCAACGTTTGAAATGCACTCAGGGTTTTGGATGCATGTTGGCTCCATAGAGGTTTGTGAGAAGTGTGGCCATGGTGCACTCACATGGAGAAGAATGGTGCAGTTCAGCCAGTGCTGGGATCCACTGGTGTGCTTCCCTGTTGCCTACTGAGGGGTTTTGTTGGGCTTTTGTGGGTTGGTGGTTTTTTTATTTGAAAGTTGATACTTTCAAAATTACTTTGTTCAACACAGCTTTCAGTATAAGCCTACCCACAGTTTTGTTTCCTTATAATAGATTTCAAGTGAAAGAAAGTAAAAATAAAAACTTTGTTACAGTGATTTTAGTTAAGATTGGTTTGTTTCTTAAACTCCATGGTGTTCTTTGAACTCCCAGGTTACCCCAAAACCTATCAGAGGATATACAAACCACAGCCTGTAAAATGTATCTGTTTTCTTGTGTTTTGTACTTTCTCCCAGCCATGTTTTCAGACTAGCAGGAAAACAGTCTTCTGGGAAGTGGTGCACCATGTGGGGAACTGAGACCTCACACCACAGACCTTTTCCATGTTAGGTGTCTTGAGGACCCGCTGGGTGATACGCTACAGCTGATTTGGCTCTGCTCCTGGACCACTTCGCTATTCCAGGAAAAAGTTTTACTGGAATGCTGATCTTACATAAAGCACATGGCTAATTATGAAGGAATCATTTTAGATTGGAATCTTGCAGGAACATATTGTAATTATCATTTAGATCTAAATGAATCCAAGCAGTCTTTTCTCAAATTATAACATTCCCTTTATGAACGCTTTTCCTCCACTTGGCATTCAGCCCCAGTAATACAGTTGATATTGTGTACAATGTGGAACAAATGTCATCTCTTCTTTTAAGAGAATGCCTGGCTCTCAAAATGTGGTAACTTTTAGTGGAAAAGGAGAGGGATGATGAGACGGCAGCACTGACTAGATGCTAAAACAGTGTAACTCATGGTTTTGGAGATATGGGAATTTTCTTCTGAATGGTCCTTTGTGTTTTTTGGTGGTCCTTAGATGTATTTTAATCTCCTTATGTATTTTAGAGTTTCCAAAGACCGTAACTTGTACTTTTCTAATGCTTGCAGATCATTGAGTAAAACATTTACAAAAGATACTGACAAAGCATCTTAAAAGTGTGTCTGTTTAATTTTAGGACAAGGAAACCTGCATGGGTGTCAACAATCAAAGTTACATATGTGAAACGGGCCACTGTTGTGGACAATCCCAGTGTTGCAACTACTACTATGAACTCTGGTGTAAGTCCTTCCATTTTGTATGGCTTCCCTTCCTAATCTGCATGGCTCTCATACCATACTACAGGTCTGGCTTGTGTCCTGTGGGGTTTTGTATTCAGCCTTTGTTGTGCATTGCCATTGCATTTCACTGCAACACAATCCAGAGCTGATGTGATATGACAAGGAAATAGGGTTGTCACAGTGGGTGCTTTCTCAGGAGTAATGGGTCATCTTGCCACTGTTGTTTGCTCTTCTCACTGATTTGGGTACTCAAGATGATGTTATACAGGCGTGAGGAAACCAGCTTGAGGGAGAAATGCATTCACACAACACTAGAGCTTGACATACTCAAGGAATTAATTCAGTGTCTTTTATCTTGTTGGTTTAGTTCTTTGCAGGCACAACAAGTTTAAATCTGGTATATCTTTTTAAAGATGTCTTTCCAAGGAGGAGAGCCAGGATGCTTATTCTCTTCAGGACTCACTGTGTTTGGAGTCCTTGCATAGAGAGTCTTGGGTAAATCCTGGGGGTTTGCAGTGGCTGAACGCTGTGCTGTGAGAAACACACATTGCCCATTGCAACCTCTCTTATCTCCTCTTTCCCAAAATGTGGGATTTAAAAATACCGGAGTTTCCAGCAAATGGTTGAGTGACAGTACCTGCTGAGTCCCCTTAGATGGCAGCAGGCAGGTGAAAGCAGGTGGTCTGTAAAACTTGGTAGATAAATGGAAAGTTGAAAACATAAGAAAGTAATAAATGGTGAATTTTAAAGGAGAACTTCAGCTTGTTCAGTCTGATGGTGTCTTCTTGAGGAGCACAAAAGTTGAACATTGGTGTTGTGCTGTTGTACTGCCCTGAGCCTAGGCTGGGAGGGCATCTCTGCTCCTGAAATTTGGAAATGTGGTGCTCTGAACATGGTACCCCCCTACATTAGAGACTGGAGATACTTTCTTACCACACCCAACGGTATCTTCTAGTTTTTATGCAACGGTGCTTTCTACTTAATCCTTCTGTTGTGCCCAGTTTTACTTTCCCAAAGTAGCTTGTGTGTAGAAATGTGTTATACATACCAAGACTGTCACTTAACCTGGATCCAAGGACAGGAATAGCTGACCCTTCATCCTTTAGTCTAGAAACATGCTTTTACTTGTCAAATTAGCCAGTGAAGTATGGAGGATGTGGTTATAAACTGAACAGGACTCTATAGTAAGCATATTCAAAACACACTGTGCTCAGACTCCAGAGGCTGGCTGTGTCAATACAAATGGCAAGATTTTAATGTATTGCAGACCTTTTAGAGCAAACTTATTTTCCAAAATGTCCAAATAGCTCAAGGAACAACTCAGGGTAGGGGGCCGGGGGGCAGCTCTAGGGACCAGAGCAGGCTGAGAGACAGACGTGAATATATTGGAGCCTTGGAGTGCCTGGATCAGATTGTAGCAGTCAGCAGCACAGGCAGGACAGATGGCAGGAATTTGTTCAGACTAGAGGGGGATACATGGACAGAGCAGAGTGGAGAAGGTCAAACCCAGTTTTGCATTTGTGTGGGTGGGAATGTAGAGGAAGATGCATGTGTGCAAAGGCTTCCAGGCTCCGTGGCAGGCAGGGTCTAAATGGAGCAGCAGCGTGGAGTGCAGCTGCACACTGGAGCTGGGGGCATGGTCACCATGCTCCTCCCGTGGACATCCTGAAGGAGAGGCTTACTGGAATTGCATCCAAACAGTCTGGTCCAAGCAATAGCTCCCTGCCATTTTAATGGGATGGTTTAGCTGTCTTTGTGCTCTCTGTATGGCACAGACTTTTATACTTGGCAGTGCCTGGCTGCATCATGAAAGTTCTTGGAAGATAAAACCAGATTTCCTTAGAAGAAGGCAGAATATTAAAGGCTTCTTTTTAGAGCAGGTGCACAGGTCACACTGAGATCATGGAATAAATGTGTTGGTCACAAACACTGCTGGATGGTTCCTTGGGAGAGATGTGTTTCTGTGTGTTCACATTCCTTCTGC
Organism: Notiomystis cincta; assembly: GCA_013398075.1. NCBI lineage: Eukaryota > Metazoa > Chordata > Aves > Passeriformes > Notiomystidae > Notiomystis > Notiomystis cincta. Next base: position 56,416 of record VZRX01010486.1, read on the forward strand.
CTCACAGAGAGCATCGTGTACCACACCAAAATGAGGGCAGTAATTCAAACATGAGACCTGTTTTCTAGGCTTTTTGCAAATTCAGACAAACATCCAACTTTGATTTAAAGTCAGTTAATGTTTTCAAAGCTTTGCCATTATGAATGGTAGGAAAAAAGTTTCCTTTGGATGGGAACTAGTCATAGATGGAGCATGTCCTTTAAATGTAAACCCATATTTTAGAGTTTGTGAGCTTAGCTGCTGCTCAGGAGTTGTGGAGTATCTTTGATAAATACATATGGTGAGGCACTCTGCAGGCCTTCAAGGTGAAAAGTGGTGATAGTAAATGTAAGTAGTCTTAATATAAGCAGTAGAGAGCAACAGCTGTACATGCTTGGGAGTAGATTAGCATTTTAAAAGTTAATAATAACTTTTGGTTAATGAACAGTTAACATAGCAGCACCTTTTAAGTATGGCTTCATGGTTGTTCTGTTTTGATTTTAACCAGCATGTGCATGTACTGAAGTAGCTTTTGAGAAGTTTTTGCTTCTCTGACCTTTTCAGACCACCAGTGTGTGTTTCAGACTTTTTTGTGCCTGAAAACAGGCCTTCCTCTAGTCCTGTTGAATTAAATCCCAGATTTATTTGCCACCACAGCTTTGTTGGAAGAAGAAGCAGAGGAGGGTGGCATTTGAAATGGAAAAGAAAACTAGTCTGTCTTTGCTGGACATGCTTTCTGAAACATGATCCTGTTTTGTGGCCACTTGGAATTTTTCCTGTAAAAAGGACCTTTTTGCCTGTTTAGGAACTTGAGGGAAGTTTGTCTTTGAAAATGGCTGATCTCAGCAATTCTAGGCACCAAGTAAGGTTGTGGTAATTTTAAACCAGTCATTGAGGGCAGTGGAATAGGATAAAAAATCAAGGTATTATTTTGATAAGGGGTGGAGTGGAGGAATGGAGAATATGATATGCCAAGCAGGTGGACAGCCTGTGTTTAAAATTAGATAACAGCCCAGTTCAGATTCCCCACCCATCTCTTATTAAAAAAAAAAAAAAACAAAAAACAAAAAACCAACAGTGCTGTGTTGCCAAATAATAAAACTATATTCAGACTTATAGATTAGGTCTAATAATTATGTAAAGGTCTAATTAGTTCTTAACTCAAGCTTGGCAACATGGTGGGGGGAGAGCTGCATTATGTCTTTTAATTTTCTTGGAACATAATAAAAATTAAAATGGAAAAATTTACTGTTGCATTTCCTCACATAAGGAAAGATGTTTGTATGGTGGATGAGCTGGGTCAGCATTTTAATTGAACAATTTACTTGGGCTCCCCAGAGAACTCATGGTCCCCAAGGGGGAGAATGGCAGCAGCCACTGGATTTTGCTTCCTAATAGTTTTTATTCCGGTCTCTATGATGCGATTGTAATTTGCTGGAGTTTTCCAATGTTGGCCTTTTTCCAAACCTGACAGGTGTCTTATTGCTTCACCATTCCAAAATACCACTTTTCAAAATACAGGAGAGAAGGTAATCGAGGAATGCAGTTCCTGTGTTTTGTAGGTCAAGAAGTAAGGCTCAGAGGTTCTGGATTTTCCCAGGTTTAAGAGTGTACTGTGGACTGAACACTAAATCAGAAGGCCTGATGTCTGTCCTTGTGTCTCTCCTTGCCTTTGGAATCATCAAATGATTTCAGAGGCTCTGAACACAGCAAGCAAAGCTGTAGAAAGTATATTTCATTGTGTGGTTGGAAAAATAGTACACTGTGCTTCAGGAATCATGGATTGTGGAAACAGGCAGCTGCTCACTGCTTGCAAAAAGTTTAGATTTAGAAGTTTGAGGGCTTAGCTGGTCTTGGGTCATTTAGGAACTGCACTGCAACCCAGCATTGGCAATGAGTGAGTGTCTATATATTGCTTGTGCCTGTTCTGTTTCATTGTCTTTTCTAGCAGTGATACTGAGCCCCTCTGTTTCTCAAAGAAAGAAAAGAAAAAAGATCTTGGCTGTTTATGTCCTAGTGGAAGGGTTGTACAGGAAAAAAATGTTCTGTTTGCAAGCAGCACAGTCAATGTTTTTGCTGATTTTGAACATTCTGCTCAGCTCTGCACGCTTCCCCTTGGAATCGCTAGACAGCTCTTTTCCCAAAAAGCAGGCTGCCAGAAAATTCTGGCAAGGATCCGGTTAGTTGCTAAAACTAAAGCAACTGCTGTACCACGTACATATTCCAGCAGGTCAGCTTTATAATAAGAATTCACGTCCAAGAGTTTGCTGCAGTCTCCAAAACACTCAGTCAAACAATGCACCAGTCTCGTGGTTTCGTCCTTACCCCATGCTGTCTTATCCCACCTTCTTTTTCAGAGAGGGATTTTTGCTGTTCCTTGCCTTTCACCCAGCCTTCTACATGGTTGTACTTGATTCTCTTTAGGTGTCTCAAACTTCCCCTTCAGCTGGTCCTCCTCAGCTGTGCTGCAGTGAGAATCCCACCATGACAAAGCCTCACCAATGGTGTAGGGCAAACAACAGATGTTACAACCATAGAGGAACTCAGAATAAATAGGGTTACTGAGGGAGTTATTTCCTGATTTCCTTGGACTTGTTGTAGCCTAATCCAGACAGCCAAATCATCTTAAGTTTGTTTTGGTCTGGCTCAGTAAAATTCCCAGATCCAAAGCAGAAGGCAAGCTGTCTGGCATAGCCTGGCTGTGCAGATACTGACTTTTGCTCTATGTGGCTGCTTCCACTTGTACTGTGTTAAACAGCATGGAAAAGCAAGAGAACTTCCTGGTGTTGTTTCACTCCCTGCCCTATGTACCTCCAACCCAGCTCCTCACCAGGTACCCAGATCTGTTGCTGCCAGATGTTCAGGACATGGTCTCAGCTGGATGTTCCACTCTGGTCTCTGTTAGACTATTGTTCAACATGCATTTTACCAACATAAATCTCTTGGGAGGGACTGGACTTACAAATGTGTCATCTGGAGCATGGGAGCAATTGCCCTTGGAAGGCTCCCTCCCTAGGAGAGAGGCACAAAAACAGTGTCTGCAGATTTACTGCCTCAAGTTGATTCTCATTGCAAGATAGGCAAAGAATTTTTCTGAAACTTGTGTTTTTCCATCTTACCTCATGGCAGTGGGTGTACCACATATAGTGGACACTATTCTGAAAACTAGAAACCAGTTGCAGTTAACATGCATCTTCTTTTGTTACCAGTCTGGGAGCAACCGAGCAGGAGTCAGAGATGTCTTCAGCTTTTTTCTTTTGCCATTGTACTCTACAAATATTCAGTAACTTTTTCCTGTGGTGAGGTCAGGCTGGGACTGCATTTCCAATGACTTAAACTAACATAAAACTGTCACTGAAAGTCACAGTCTTTCTCCTGCTGCTGCTGCTGCTGTGTTTGCCAAACGAGTTTCAACCTGCTCTGGTTCCCCCAAACCAGTTCAAACCACAGTTGCACACAACTTTGTGCCGGCCCAAGAAGAGGTGGAGGAAGCAACAGGAGGTACGGTTGAGACAGGCAGGAGAGGATCGCGTCATTCAGCGGCTTCTTTTCTTCCTTCTTAAAATGTTCATGGGCTTATGGCCTGGATCCTTCGTCTGGCATTCGTGAGCAGCAGTGTTGGTTCGTACAGGCTCGTGCCTGCAGTGCAGGAGCTGATGTGACCTCTCTGCCAAAGGACACGATTAAACCCAAGGGCATCCAGGTTGTGGTACCCAGTAAATTTCTCTTCCCTTTTTGATTATAGTGTTGGCCCTGTGAAAGATAATTCTTTTCCAGCCATGGCTGACTGTGAGGCCACCATTTGGGACACTTCTTAGTCAATGAAATTGTCCCACTTCTCCTTCTGTTCAGAACCAGCTCTCACAGAGCCAAAGCTATTTACCCAGATGCTTGTCAGGCAGACACAAAGGCACTTTGCAGTATGTTTTGGCTTGCTTTTGGGGGATTTCCTGCCAACAGAGCCCTGGCATTTGCCCAAGTTTACCATGAACTTGAGGGCAAATTTCTCTGTTCCTACCCTTGGAACGCTCCAGAAAACATTTTCCATTTTGCACAGGATAAAAGGAGCTTCCCTCAACGGCATTGCTGATGGCAACATCCCAGGCAGCAAATACAGTACAGCATCAAAACAAACATTGCTCCCTCCTTTTCCATGAGGAAGGAGTGCTCTGGTTTTTTAATTCTTTAACTGTTTTACTTATTTTGAAGTTTGAGCAAAACTGTGGGTAGTGTCCTAGAAAGGGTTTTCTTGAAACTTTAAGCATGTTCTTTCACAGCTGGTAGGAAACACCTCATGGTGAATGACCATGTGATGGGGCTTCCTTTCTCAAGAATGCTGTAAATATGGCAGCCTTCTCTTCCTTCAGTATTTCCTCTGGTTGTGAGAGATGGCTTTCACAGGACCTAGTTCCATTCCTGAGCTTCCTGCTCATGTCAGGCTTACAACTCTGAGGCTGTCAGATGCTGGGTAAGAGATTGGTACTGCTTCTTTTATGAAAGGTTTTGGTGCTCTGGCAGGGAAATCTCTTGCTAATTATCAACTCTTTGGCTGTGTCTGTTTGACCTTTGCTTGCATCATTATCCACCTGTGGGCATCACCAGTGAATTTAACAAAAAATACAGCAGTGTTTCTCAGGACTGAGTTGTTTTTGGGCTGGAGAGTGTTGCAGCTTCTGACTCTTCCATCAACCAAGATCAAGACTGAAATTGCCTTCAAGTCTAGTGGTCTCCTGGTGCCTGTTTCACTCCAGACTGGTACTTTGCTTCTACTCAGGCTGTCCATCAGATATCCATCAGTTCTATTTCCAGAGTCACTGTTTGTTTTATATCTGTCATGTTGTCCTCAGGTGGCCACAGGCTTTTGTTCCCAGTGGTCACTGGTAGGTGGCTGTGGAAAATACTCTCAAATCAGACATTTAATGGCAAATTTAGCTCAGAATGTGTCTCCCAAACTTTTTTCCTTTTCCAGTGACTGCAGCGGTAGCTCAGCACAACACTGCTGAAAGGCAGCTTGTATCCATTTGGGAAGAAGGTACATCTTGAAGAGCATGAGGAAAGCTTTTGGCAACAGTGAAGGCTTTTGGGGACATCAAAGACAACCAGCAGCTCAGTTTTACTAGGCTTTTAGAAGCTTTTTAATGCCAAACTTTAGTTGCCTCTGTACACGTTACCCATTTTCAGCACAAGGCAGGATTGGTACCTGTTTTTACCCTGAAGGAGGTGTTAGTGTGTGCTGCTGCTGTGCTTGGCCCCTGCGTTTCCTGCTCATGTAGTGTTGTCTTTGGGTGAATTTGGAATTCCCCTGCTGCCAAATGAGCTGCTGGCTGCATGGGCCAATGGTCTGCTTGACTCACCTCCCTGCTGCTGGTTTGAAGCCAAGCCTCACCAGGTGTACAAATGCACAGCTCAGCCATGAACATCTTCACTGTTCACTCCGTACTTTTAGACATAATATTTACAATTGCACTTGGCCTTGGAGCATAGCTTTATTCCAAATAAATGACCATACTATATATTTGCCAGGCTTTTGGAGTTTTTCTGTTCTGCAGCCAAAACTGCAGCTGTGCCCAAACTCCTGGCAAGGGAGTATTGTAGAGCCTTTTATGGAGGCCCTGAACTCCCAGCACCGTGCTGGGCTTGCAAGCAGAGCTGCGCCCAGTCCTTCTCCCAGCACTGGCACCTCTGCCCAAGTGACAACCAAGGAGCCCCTCGTGTGCCTCAGCTCCCATGAGTGTCCCATCCTATTGCTTCTGATGCACTGGGAGCCTTCCAGCCCTGCAGTGCAGATGTGCTGTTGGGTGACAGGGTGGGGACACAGCCATTAAAGAGGATGCCAGAAGCCAGGCCAGTAAATGACTGTGGTGGGCACATGTTGCTGGTCTCCTGCGATCATCCAGGCAAGTCCTCCAGGCTTGTGCTGAGTCTTCCATCCAGGCTCATGCTGAGTCAGGGGTTGAGTAATTCCTAGAAGCTCTAGGAAGTGTCAGTGGTTAATGAAACCAGGCAATAATGTGGTATTAGTGGGTTCTTTTTCTGGAAGTTCTCATGAAAAACAACAGATCTCATCCGCTCGCGTTTGCGAGCGTGCACGGACCCTTTGCACAAGAATGAAGGTGTTGTTCCTGGCACTGAGGCCAAATTGCAATCCACTAAATTATGGAGTGTTTACTTAAATGCCACCTGCGGTTTCAGTAGGATCCAGCATTAATTTATTATCCTAAACTGTTATAGGTTGTTACTGAGTGTTGTTAACAGAGTTGCCACACCTCTTCCCAGGAATGGCTGAGCTTACTCTGACCCCTACTCCGAGCTTGTGCATCAGTTTGTGTGCAAAACACTTAGGGATTTTTTTTTTTTTGAGTGAGTAGAGAAGTTTTCTAAAGAAATACTTTTTTAATCTTCTGGATGCAGGCTTGGGTGGGAGCAGCAGTCATTCCCTGCAGAAATATTTGGCTGCTACAGCTGAGATTGCTTAACAGTGGCAGTTCTCCAGGACATCTTAACTAACTAAGTGCTGCTTGCTACCATTGTATCTAGACTCCTTGGGAAAGGACATGATCAAATGTGTTATAAAGCATCTGTTTTCATAACTGTAGCTAAAATCCCTGGATAGCTGAGTGTAATTTTCCATTGTTATTGAACTCATGATCATGGACTGCTCTTAGAAAATAAAGGAGTACTTAGAAGATGAACTGCAGGCCTGCCTCAGTGCATGGTGGCATGCTGTGCCAATGACCTGGTTTTGATGAGTGTATTCTTGTTTCCTCAGCAAGCAAGAGCCAAGGGACCTTCTCTTAGCAAGAAATAAAGTGTATTTCTTGGTGAGAGTCTTCAAACTGTGAGACAGTTGAAGTATTGCATTTGTGTACCAAGATTTTGGTAGTGGTAGAGGCTACAGGAATGGTTACAAATGTTTGGCTTTGGAGTGAAGGGTGGACTGGACCAATCCTTTAGTTTATATAAAAAGTGGGTTTTTTTAGAAACAGGAGGGTATTCGGAGGTCAGTGACCACATTCTCATTTTGGTTTGGGAAGTTCAGAGAGCATCTTGAGCACTTTGTCCTTTGCTTCTCTGGAGTGAAGATCACAGTCTCCTCTCTGGTCATTGTGGTACAGCTGAGCAGACTGACTAGAGGAACTACCCAGGAACCTTCATTTCCAGCCAAGAAAAAAAAAGGAGGAGGGGGGGAAATATGTAACACCTTCATTTGATAGCATGTTTTGATAAGTTTGGTGGTAAGGCAGGTTCCAGTTGATTAGGGAAATAGATTGCACAAGGTAGGAGAGAGATTTCAGTTTGCTGTGCCAAAATGCATGAGGAATTTGAGTTACAACACAGGGAGGTGAAAGTCCCCACTCAAAATATCAGAGACACGATATGGCACATCCAGTTCACTTACAAACAGCCCATTGCAGGTCTCTGAGATGGGTGATATGGATCCAATTGCACTTTGTCCTGAGCCAGAGAAATACTCCTTTCATTCTTCAAATTCCTAAACTGTTCACCTTTCCCCACCTAGCTCTTAGCAGAGAAAACATTGCAAACACAGCAGGGGATGCTGAAAACATCAAGATATTGTAAAGGCATGACCAGAGGTTTTCAGTGGGGAGAGAACAGCAGTTTGATACCACAGGATAGGACTGCCCATCCTGAAAATGGGCTGTAGCGTTAGGAATCTTCATTTTGACTACTTGGGAACAGTGAAGAGTGGCAGAGGTGTTACAGAAAGAAACACAGTGATGTCATCCCTAGTGAGGAGTGGCTGCCAAGCCTATGTATTTCTAAAGGAAGAGCTCTCTCAGTATCTTTAGATGCAAAAACTGAGCTTAAAAAAGATAGAACTTACAGACACCAGGGCAGGTTGAGCTGTGGGCTGCAGTTACAGGAGAAAAAAGCCTGGTCTGGAGTGAATGTTCCAGCTTTTTGAAGTGTGTCTTGGAAACATTTTGTAGTGCACGCAAGTGAGAAATTCATGGAAAGGGGGAGTTATTCCACATGTTGGAGGGCGTGGGTGAAGTTCAGGAAGTGGTCTTTTAAAATTCCCTTTTAAGGAGCAGTGTACATGCAGTACAACAGTTCACAGAAACCAGACATGACCACAAACAGAGCAGAAGTTAGGTTTCTTCAAGATTCAGAGAGGGAGGCTAGTTTAATTTCATTTTGGATAATTTAAGACATTGAATACAAAAATAAGTTTTAAAAATATTTTGAGACATTTATGAAAAAAGAGTATGTTTTTGTTAAACATAACAATGAAGGATTTGGGCTGGAAATTAAAGAGCAGTGCAAACAAAAGTGCTTGGGGTTTTTCTCTTCTTCTGTGGTCAATCTGCAGAGTGTCTTTTGTGTCTTGATTGTTATTTTCAAACCAAAGGGGCTGTGGGAGGCAAGCTCAGTGCTATTCACAGCTCTGTTCATTTTTGGCTAGAAGAAATGGTAACCAAAGGGTAGGAGCAATGGAGGGGGAAGCCCTGTCTTCATATTTTGTTCTTCTCCACAGTTGTACCTGTTGAACATGATCCACACTGTATCAAAGTGTGTTCAGTGTTACCCCATTCTGGCAAGGCTGTTGGAGTAGCAGTGTCCCACACAGGCCAGGAAGCCTCCTGGCCCAACACATATTTCTGCCTTTAGAGCAGTGAAAGTTCGGATCCAGGCTTTCAGATGATCTTCTCCATTGGCTCCTTGGGGTTTCCTGGGTTTGGATGCAGCTCCCACAAAGTGGCTAACACTTGCTCTCCTCCTCTGCAGGGTTTTGGCTGGTGTGGACCATCATCATCATCCTCAGCTGCTGTTGTGTTTGCCATCACCGCCGCACCAAGCACCGCCTCCAGGCCCAGCAGCGGCAGCACGAGATCAACCTGATCGCTTACCGGGAGGCCCATAACTACTCAGCCCTGCCCTTCTATTTCCGTATGTACCTCACACTGCTTTGCCTGGAGACCGTGGGGAGCATGGCAGCAGCCGGTTTCCCGTGTTGGGTGGAAGGAGGGAGCAGTAATGGGACTCAGCAAGGGGCTGCAGGCGGCTTTGCTGCCTAACCATGGCGTGCAGAGAGGAGGTGGTGTTGGTTGCATTTGGACCCCAGAGACTGGAGTTGAACCACACCAACTACAGCACCTTCACACCCACCCCTGAGAGTGTGGTGATTCCCTGGATGTTTTTCTGCAAAGGTTATTAAAATACCTCATTCAGGACTTTGTGGATGTTCCTCCTCCCCAGCCTGGACTTGCGTGCTGGTGGGACTGAGATGTGGGAAGTGGCTTCACAAAATTTGGTCACACAGACTGGGAGAAAGTGGAGTCTCAGCAGAGACTCTGCTGGCTCCTACCCTGTACTGTGGTTCATGAAGGAGCTGTTGCCCACAACTCCGGGAAAGTACAATGGCTTTGTGCTCTCCTTGTGTTCTGCTATGCTGTGCTAGAACAGCAAGTCTCCTTCTGACTGGAGGTACCACAGCTGAGTTTCCTCTGACAGACTGTTGAATTGCATGTATGAACTTGCTTTTCTTGTTAAACTCTGGCAGTCACCTCAGAAACCATCCCCAGCAGCCTTTTCCTCCCCAGCCCCAGGGATATGCAATTGCACATGGAAAATTGCAGTGATATCCTTAAATGTTTCCAGTGTTTAAGTACATTCTGTCTATATAGACTATTTTGTTGCTTCTTAAGAAATAAACAAAATTTTTCATGGATTTGAGAGGCTGTAAGTACAATAAGCCAAACTCTTTTGCCAGTACTGCCAATTTATTTTGACTGCACCAGAAGAATTGAATCCAGCATTAAAACAGCAACCAAAAGCCCAGATCTCCAAGTTCCTTGTAACTGCTCATGTTTCTTCATATTTGCACAATGCTTTGTGAGATGAAATCTTTTATCTTGGAAGTGGAAACTTGGCTGAGAAGGCAGTGTTGGAGAGGGCTGGGGAGTCGTTCCCTCCAGCCAATGCAGGCCGTCCCCTGGGGTGGTTTATGGGGCTGTACTGGGGTCCGCGGTCCAGGGAGGTTTGCCTGGTAAGTACAGAGAGAGCCAGGAGATCAGGCTGCTGTTCCCAGTTGTGTCCATCTCCTCCTGTAATGGTGTCCTCCTCTGCCGTGTTTGCTGCTTCTCTAAAACATGACACACCTCACTTGGGACAGGTTGGGGCACCCCTTTGTAGAGCCCATTGTGCTGTGACTAGGAAGGTGCTGGTAGGTGACAAATGCCATACTGACCTGTATTAGTGACTCATTTCCTGGGATAAGCTCCTCCTGAAATAACTTCTCCTCCTTGCCTCCCACTTGTAGGGTTTTTGCCAAACTATTTGCTACCTCCCTATGAGGAAGTGGTGAACCGACCTCCGACCCCCCCGCCCCCGTACAGTGCCTTACATCAGCAGTGCGTCCCAGCAGGCAGCAGTAGCACAATCCCGGACACGCCCAGGACCCTGCAGCCAGCACAGAGCAGCTCTGCAGCACCCAGCAGCAATAACAGCAGTACTGACAGCACTGGGGCGCCCGGCCGCAGGGACCCCGAGCCCTCCACCCCCGTGCTGGGCGAGAGAGCCGTCGCCAAAATGCAAAGCGTGGAGCCCAGCAGTGCCAGCACAGGAGCCGAGCTGGTGGAGAGGGCCAGTCCCGAGAAGGATACAGAGTGCAAGGAGGAACTGCTGAAAGGTTACAGCTCTGAGAGCTTAGAGCAGAGCAGCGCCATTCCCGACGCCAAGGACAAGACGCCGGGCAGGCAGCGCCGTTTCACCGGCGACTCGGGCATAGAAGTCTGCGTATGCAACCGGGGTCATCACGACGATGACCTCAAGGAGTTCGACGGGCTCATCGACGACGCTCTGGACGGGCCCCTGGACTTCTGCGACAGCTGCAGCGGCCGTCCCCACGGGGACGAGGAGGAAGGGCTTTTCAGTGCCGCGGAGGAGCAGCACCGCGAACACAGCCACCACCACCTGCCCCGGCAGCCGGTGTGTGTACTCTTGAACACAATAAATGAGCAGGACTCTCCGAACTCTTGTACCAATAGCTCCCCCAGCTAAGGTGGCAGAGTGGAAGGGAGAATCGGGGGAAAAAAAAACAAATAAAAATGGAATAAGAGGATTAAAACTTTTAACAGGAGGAAAAGGTGATACAACCTTTTTTTTTTGTTTATTTTTCTTTCTCCCCTCCAATATACTATGGGGACTAGTCCTCGAAGGCCCAGCTTGAGGGGGACGGGTCACTCTGGGTTTTGTTAATCGTGTCTTCCCTGCTCCATGGAGCAGGGACTGATGTTTGTCAATGAGACCTTCTGAAAAATGGAACTTTTCCAACGGTGATTTTGGTGATGGTTATTTTGAGTTTGTTGGTTTTAGTTTTCCGAAACACTGCTTTATCTTGCAATCAGTAAAACTCAGCAAATCTCACCCTGGGAGGATACCAGATCACCATAAGGCTTCAACCTCCAGGTGTCTTCCCAGAAGCGAGCAGCTTCTGACAGTGCCGGCAGTCAGTAGCCCAAGAGTTCTGGTTTGATATAGTGCTCTTGAGGCATTGGGGATTTCTTTTCATCTTTTTTCCTTCTTTTTTTTTTTGTTTTTTTTTTTTCTTTCCTGATGTTAAGTTTCCCTGAAGCTGATGAATGCCCAAACACATCAGCCCTGTAATCTCTGGTGCTTCAGTGTTTAAGACAGCAGGTAGGAAATTTCCCACTTGAAGCTGGTGACTGAAGGACCAGTTTCTTCTAGAAGGAGTGTTAGTCTACGTTAGGCAGTTTGAAAAAAAAAAGGTTTGCAGAAATTTGCCTTTGTGTGTCATTTTTAAAGACAAGTGCGTTCCTTCAATGCCTCCAAGAGCACAGTTAGCAGTAGAATCCAGGCAGCTGGGCTGCCTTCCAAGTACTGTGGTCTCCGAATGACCTTCTCCCGGTGTGCTGCAAAAGGGCTTGGCTTTATTTTTGTCCTTTTTTTGCACCCCTACAGCAGCACACTGGAGTTAGATGACAAAAGAACAGGGCTCTCCTTGGCCAGCGTGCCTTCAAGCTTTAGCGATACGTGTTGAACAAATGGAGACGAGAGCTCCGTCCATTGCGAAAGGGATGATTTTCCTTGTAGATGTGGAAGACCTGTGCAGTATTTTTTTTTTTTTTATCCAAAAGTCTGGTGCGATTCTAATAATGACCACTTAAAGAAATGAATGTCTGTTTTCTTTCTCTTTCTTTTCGGTTTTTTTTTATGGTGGCAACTGGCTACTGTATAATGTCTGTGAGCGTGTGTGTGTGACTGCAATCCATGCATGCGAGTCCTACTGGTAATATGAAAACCTGCTGTAAGACTGCAAGAAAATTTACTGTAGCTTTGCTTTAATAAACAGTAGAGATTTTTGTTAGTTACAACCTGAAGGAAGAAAAAAAAGAAAAAAAAAAAAAAAGGAAGAGCTGAAACTAACATTCCCTAGAGTGCTCGTGTGGAAGAGAGCACAGTTCAGACTATGTAACTTGTTCTTGGGATTTCTCCTCATCCCTTTTATAATTATGGTCGTCCAGATCATTACTGTTGTGGGGAAAAAAACCATTGAAACCTGAACTTGGACATACTCAGATCTGATTGATTGAAAACCAAAATCAGTTTTAAATAAGGTGGAAACCAAAATATAATGCCTTTTCTGATAACTTGTCCATGTGTGCGTGTATCATTTTGTGAGCTAAGAACAAGGTCTGTCTTTAGTTTGTGGATTTTTGTTGTTCTACCTGGAGGTGTGTTGGCACTGGCTGGCTACAGAGCAAGGGAAGTGGTGCTCAAGCCAGCGTTTTACCTGCACGTTTGAGGAGAGCACTCTTACCTGACAAGGTTTGGAAGAACCTCACTCCTTTGCCCATCACAGCCTTTCTCTTCCCTCAGAACAGCTGATAAAGACAGCTCTTCAGTTCGTGTCTTAGGGTGCTCTTAACATGAAGGACTTTGATTTGGGTTTAAGAGACCTCATTCCTGGATGTCTGGAGCGTGGATACCTGGATGAGTGGTAGAGAGGCTGAGCTCGGCTGCCTGGGGCTGGTCACTTCCAGCTGTGTACACTGACCACATGTATCTTCTGAGAAGAGAATTAAAGATCCCCAGTGCCACCCCCAGGGATTCTGTACGTGTTGGCACCTGCTTTTGTTCCTCACACCACAGGAGAAGCTAAAAAATCATAGTCTGTAAGGAATGGGGTTTCTGCTGTGAATCCTGGGGATGGCCCTGTGCCAGTGGGAGACCCTTTGCCGACATTTCTGTGGCATAAGAAATCTCCATATTTGGTTTTCAGCCATCTCACTAAGGGCAGGGGAATCCTCTGGATATGGAGGTAAGTACCAGTAAGCTGAGCTGATGTTTCTAATTTTAAAAAGTCGGGAAGATGCAATGGTGTGCCTCTTCTATGACTCCTGGAGGGTTTTTTGGCATTTAGAGACACAATAAATGAAATAAATGGGCCACAAACCACTTCTCTTCAGCTCACAAGTGCCTGAAGAGTAGGACTGTTAATGGCTTTTAGTGCTTTAGGGTTTTAGCCCTCCAGCCAAGGGGCACGTGGTATAGGGAGAAGGAGTGGTGCAGGGCAGGACATGGGGCAGGTGAGCTCCTTGGACATGCCCTGGCTGGTGCCTCTTCAGGACTCCCAAAGCTCCAGATTAGGAGCTTTAGAAGGTGCTTGATCCTCACATTCATCCCTGTATAGGAAGCCAACATGGCCTAAAGGGAGCTCTTCTCCAAATCCACACTGTGTAAAATGCTGGAGGTGTGAGGACACGGGCAGATGTTCACCTGCAGCACCGGAGCACCAAAACCCACCCATTCCCAGCTATAAGGGGTGTTTTATTGGGAGTGATGAATACATAGTTTCCAAACTGAGTTGCGATGATGCAGCAGTTTCGACAGCAAATTGGTGTCAACCTGCTGCTCCCTGTTCTGCTTCACAATGTGCTCTAGGTGGGGCTGCCAGTACTCCTTGAAGTCTGTTTTTGCCGAGTCCGTGGCAGTGTGGGGCTGCTTACATGGAATGTTTTGGGCCACTGAAGCTGGCTCCAGGGGCAAGGGCCCAGCAGGTGTCCTGGTGGGCAGTGTGGTGGGTCAGCAAGAGTGTCCCCTGGGCACAACGGGGGCTCCTGGGATCAGTGGGTACTGCAGCATCTCCTTGGTGTTCCCAAGGGGCAAACTCATTGTCTGGGAGCACTGGTGTGCTCCCTGATCTTCCTGCTGCATATCACTGCTTGTACAGCCCTGTGGATAGGTGTTGGCTGAAGATGGAGGAGGAGGGAATTGTGTCATGATGCTGCTGGCAGCCTGCTCTCAGAGCCTTCCCTGTCTAACTGGAGGCTAAGGAAAGCCGGGGTGCAGTTAAGCCTCTGTGTTACACAGTCATCTAAAGCTTCCTGGGGTAGGAAGCCTGGAGAGAAGCAGAACGAGTGGGCTGCACTGCCAGCATGAGGCTGTTCCACCGAGCGATGGGAGCCCTGGGCTCGCTGGGCACCCTCAGCATTCAGGGATGTGAGTCTGGTTCTGAGTTCTGCTCTGCACAGCCCCTGCTCCCACAGCCGTATCTCCTCTGGTTCTCTGCGTGCCCTGGCTGGGCTCATCCCAGCCTGAGCTGCTCCCGGCACAGTTTGGCAGGGACAGTCTAGCTCTGGTGAATAAACTCCTTTGCTGTCCTGAGTTCTCCCCAAAGGCTGCTGCTTCCTGGCCCACCACTACCACCTGTGCAACACATCCCAGGGAGGCTTTTGCCCTTTTTCTTTTTTTTCTTTGGTTTATACAGCAAAAGCCCGGACCGGGTCAGAGGGGCAGACAGGCAGCCCCTGGCTCGGGCAAGCCCCACAGCATCCCACAGTGGGCAGCCTGGAAGGCCGGGATGAGCTGCCTCTTCGTCAGAGCCGGTTCCCCCCATCCTTGCAGCACAGATCTATTTTTATCAGATGGGACGGGTGCCCGCTGCGGGGCCGTCGCGACGGTGGTGCAAGCGCTGCAGTCTCTGTGCCGGCTGGGGGAGTGTCACAGGCTGCCGGCTTCTTTCTCGATTTGTTTTCGGCCGGCAAACAGCTGTGTCCTGAGGTCTGTGCTTACTCAGCTCTCCTGGCGCCGTGCCCGCTGCAGAGCCTGCAGGTATTCCAAGCGTCTCCTGTTCCTCCTGGGCTGCCGTCACTCTCCAGCACAGTCCGGGGTCAGACGGTGCCTGGTGCAAAGAGAAGCCTCTCAAACTTGGAGGGCTTCTGAGCTGAGCCCTGTGGCACAGCTGGGTCAGCCAAGTGCTGTGGGGGTGGCTATTCCCCCCAAAATGAGTTTGTGCAATGGAAAGGCTCAGGCTTGCTCTGCCCAGTGCCCTCAGCAAGCTGCACATCTGCTCCATGGTGTACCCAAGAAACAGCCATGAATGCATAAGCTTCCTTCTTTCCATCAGTTCCTCCCCTGCAGACCCCCTTTGCCTCAGGGAGCTGGAGCCAGCGGCCCAGGTGAAGCTTTCTGGTGGAGCCAGGGTTTGGGTGCAGCAGCACAGCCCCCGAGCAGCTGTCAGGATAGAAATACCAGCCAGGTGATTCAGCAGTGCCTCTGCTCGCTCCCAGAGCAAGGAGCAGCTATGCTGGGGGCTGTTTACCAGCTCACCAAGTGCCAAGCAGCTGGTTCTGGGCACTGAATTCCCCCAGCAGCATCTTCTCCCGGTGGAGAGGAGGTGGACTGGGTGGGGGGCAAGACATCTTGCAGCAGGGCCGAGCTTGAGGTGCTGGGAGTTGCAGCACATGTTGGTCTCCCAGCCTAGGACAGCACATGCAGCCCTGGCAAATGGGGAAGGTGGATGGCAAGAGGCTGTGGCTGGAGGCATTCTCCAGGTTAGAAACATCCCTCTTTCAAAGGTTTCTGCCCCAGGCTGTATGCTGGCTTTTAGCACTTGTGTGGGTGCATAGGCAAACAGCAAGGTGTCAGCCTCCTGTTGATTCTGGCAAGGAGAAAAACCCTTTCCTTACCAAGGGCAAAATCAAATGCCCTGGCAAAGGGGCACAAATGTTCTGAAGGTCCTGTTGATGCTTCTTGGAGGCATCACAATGCTACAAGAGACTGGAGTGGAGCCTCCCTGCCAGTGTGTGCTGCCAGTGATAGGATTTGGGGCCAGGGAAAGACCAGGCTGGCATGGAGGTGCCAATCCCAGGGAAGCCCACAGCACCATGTTTAGCCAAGATTTCCCAAAGCCCATTCTGAGTCAGGTCCCCCTTCACCCATAGAGCTTCAGTGTGTCCTAGCAGAAGTAGAGGGATTTGAAACCCAGTGGCATGCCTGCTGTGATGGAAACAGGCAGGGAAGCAGGAAGATATGTGGGGCTCAGCCCTTGGAAGCCATCAGAGACTCTGTGCAGCAGCCATGGGGCTCAGCTCCTGCTGTGCGCCCTCTGACCGGCTTCTGGTGGGTCAGCTGCTCAAATCAGCCTGAGGATTGCCCTTATATGCATGGCAGTTCTTCCTCCAGCTCCTCCCTACTACCCTGAGCCCCCAGGAAAATGGACTGGGAGGAGGGAGATGCTCCTGGTGCTGTGCCAGGCTGCAAATGCATTGCCTTCATCATCACCCGCATGCCACAGGCTGACAGGACTCATTTGGCATTGGATGCCGGTGTTGAAGGGGCTGTGTGAAAGCCAGGTCCTGGGGGTTTGAAAGAACTCATACACACTGAGCAGGAGGTTCAGTGGTGGGGAAGTTTATGTCTGTTTTCCTGCCTGCTAGCAAGAGAGAGAGCAGGGGGAAAATGAGGGGGTGTGCAGGGCTGGGGTGTCACGTTGTGCTGGGGCTCTGTGGGGCTTTCCCCTCTGCCTTGGCTGCTTTCCCTCCGGGGGCCCTGAGCCATAGCTGTCCAGCTATTTAGTTAAATATTAAGAGGTCAAGTAATAGAGAACCAAAAACCTAATTACATGCTGCCCTCCATGGCACAGCAGTTTTTGGCAAAAGCAAAGCAAACACGGCCCCTTGCGTTACAGGAAGGTTGTGCTGCTGCTGGAGCGATGGCCAAAATCCAGGCAGGCACTGAGTGCTCAGGACAGCGAGCAGGCAGGAGCTGCCACGCTGCTGCAGAGAGGCCACAGCCTCCCAACTCAGCCCAGTGCTCCCAGCAAGTTGTGGGGCCACCAGACATCTCACACCTAACCCTGCCCTCCATCTCCTGTCCAAAAAATAGCCAGAGCCATGCTATGTTGGGAATAGCTTTATCTGAGTAACTCCCCACCCATGGGGCAGCCTCTGTGGTCCCACCCCCCACTGCCTGGGGATCCAGGGCTCCTCCCCATCAGGAGGCCGCTCTCCAGGCCTCCCTCAGCCTGGCCTTCACCTGAAACTTCTGCACCTGCAGCACCACACCAAACTTGCCCTCCAGCGAGGGCAGGGGCTGGTCCTCAGGGCACTCGAGTGTGAACCTCTGCAGCACCCAGGCCAGGAAGAGGAAGAGCTCCATCTTGGCCAGGACTTTTCCCAGGCAGACACGGATCCCGGCTCCGAAGGGGAGGTAGCTGGGTGAGGGCGAATGGATGTGCTGGCCCCGCTCATCCAGGAAGCGGCCTGCAAGGGGAAGGGGCAGCACTGGCACCAGCAGGGACCAATCCCTTCTGCCTGAGACCTGCCCAAGTTCATCACATGTCCCTCCCGGGAGCTGCGGGAGCAGAGAGGTGTGAATGCCCCAGATGGGCAGGAGCAGGATCCAACCTCCCAGCACCAAGCCTCCCCCAGGGCTCAGCCTCTCCTGCTGCACCCGCCATCCCCTGGCCCAGGAGAGGATGGGGATGATGCAACCCACCAGGATTGAACTCCTCAGGCTTGTCCCACTCCTTCTCGTCGTGGTGCACAGACCAGAGGTTGATGATGACCCTGGCACCCTTGGGGATGGAGTATTCCCCAATGCTGCAAAGCGGAGACACAGTGAGGCAGTCGCTCCCTCCCTGCAGTCTCTGCCCAGGACCCGGATGTGCCCCAGGGGTCTCACCTGGTGTCAGCAAGGGACACGTGTGGGATGAGCAGGGGGGACACGGGCCGGATGCGCAGCACCTCACTGATGGTGGCCTCCAGGTAGGGCAGCAGTGGGCGGTCGCTGAGGTGGGGGTGACGCACTAGGCCGATCTTGTGGTCCATTTCCTCCTGGATCTTCCTCTGGATCTGGGAGGAGAGCAAAGACCGGTGTGGGAGCCCAGGGAGCAGGGTGCCCTGTGCACAGTGGGGTACACCCAGCATCATCAGCACATCCTGTCAGGTTGTGTGGGGCAGAAGTGCAGTGCTCACAGACTGATCTGCTTATCTGCAGAGCCTGACTTCTCTTTTGGCACCTGCCCTCCCCAAAGCTCCTCCTGACACCCCTGGTGCTGGAGGGATCCCAGGTCCCCCGCTGTGGGGTGCAGACCCTACCTCAGGGTAGTGGAGCAGGTAGAGCACAGCCCATTTGAGCACAGTCGTAGTGGTCTCTACACCAGCCCCAAAGATGTCCCCCACTGTCATGAGGAGGTGGTCGTCAGTCAGCTCCAGCCCTGGCTCCAGAGGGCTGCTGTTCTCAGCACTGAGCCTCACTTGCAGGAGGGCATCCATGAGGTCCTTCACGGTGTCTCCAGAGAAAGCTTCCTGCCGAGGGACATGTGTGAGCCAGGCTGTCCTGGGCACAGTGCCCACCACCCCAGATCCAGCATCTCCCTGTCCTGGCTCTGCTGGCACCTTGTGTTCGGTGAATTTCTGCTGGAGCAGCTGGTCCCGGACCTGGAGGCATTTCTTCAGCAGGGCCAGGTCCTTGTTGGGAAATATCTGAGGGAGAAAAGCACATTACAGCAGGCTACAGCTCAGTCCAGCCCAGCCCCTGCAGGCTCCCAGGCAGTCACTCTTTGCCCTGGCAAGTGTACTGACTATTGTGGGTCACCAGGGTAGGGGCCCTCCTAACTATGGGGACTTCTACAGGACACATCCCAGCTCCTTCCTCTCATCTGAGGTGAGAGGAACAGGCAGTGCCCATGTCCCTGCTCACCTGGAGCCAGGGGAAGATGTCCACCAAGCTCTCCTTGGCCACGGTGTCCACGATACCCTGGCTGTACTCCAGCATGGCCTCGAACTCGGGGTCCCCACGCCGGTAGGAGGAGTTGAAGCAGAGGGAGCAGACCACGTTGGTGACAGCCCTTGTGAGCTCGGGGGCCATGTCCAGGGCCATGTCCTGCGCAGCACTCAGCGTCTCACACAGGGAGGCAGCCTCCCGGCAGACTGGGGAGAGGAGAGGAGGCCAGGGCGTGATGAGGGAGTGATGATTAACAGGGTGAAAGGGGCTGCTGGGGGCTGGAAGGAGGGGTGCCCTGCTCATTCAGGGTGTGCAGCCTGTAGAGGGCATCCCCAGTCAGGGCTGGGCCCTGAGGGGCTGGGATGGGCAGAAGGAACAACGCTGGGTGCTGGGGAGGAGCAGAGATGTGCAAGGATGTCCTCCTGGGTGGAGCAGGGAGCTGGCTCCATGCCTCAGTTTCCCCATCTCTGAGTGAGGGGAACAAAAGTTCAGGGTGCAAAAAGATGGAGAAGTATTGGTAAAGTACAGGGAATATAAGGAGAGGGACAGAGCTCCTGCCTGGCAAGCTGAGGGGATACCAGGGGGCATGGGCTGAGCTGGAGTCTTTCCTTGGCTCCCAGGGAATCAGGGCACTTAAGAAGAAAGAATCCAGGGTGGGAGGGATCCAGAGCTGGGAGGGAGCCTGAGGCTGGTGGGAGGCACTTACTGATCCTCTCGAGGGCGAGCGAGCCCTCCCCGAACATGGAGAGGGCAGTGTGCACCAGCTTGCGCTGGAACTTCCAGAGGGGCCCGTAGCTGGCGAAGGCGATGTCCTTGCCCCCCCGGGACAGCAGGTCCGTGGTCACCTGAGGGACAGGCAGCCCCAGGGTCACCCCGCTGCAGGGCAGCCCCGCGGGGGACGGATGATCATCTCACCTCATCCAAAGCACAGGACATGAGCTTTGCTCTCCCCCTGCCAAGGACTGGTAGAGATGTTGGGGACGGATGCAAAGGTCAGGGGCTCTAGGGAACTTAAGGGGTGCCGGCAGCCTGGTAGTACCTGAACCCACATCCCCGTGCCCAAGGATGCAGCTGCAGGAAAAACAGGCGCCCTTGGGATGGAGGATGCACAGGGCTCGCCCTGGGAAACAGGGTTTGGAGGGGCCGCCCTGCCCCCGGCTTGCTGCGGGCAGGATGGG
Source organism: Notiomystis cincta (assembly GCA_013398075.1). Taxonomy (NCBI): domain Eukaryota; kingdom Metazoa; phylum Chordata; class Aves; order Passeriformes; family Notiomystidae; genus Notiomystis; species Notiomystis cincta. The sequence continues at coordinate 76,569 of VZRX01010486.1, forward strand.
GAGGGGGCACGGTCCCCGCTGCGTGCCAGCGGCTTTCCTGGGAGCGTCCCCCGCCTCACCCCAGGCCACAGTGGGAAGCGATCCCCAAAACCTGCTGCCGACTCACGGTGCGGGGCCGTCCGGCGAAGTCTTTGCCCTTCTTCAGCAGCACCTCCCTGGCGTGCCGATAGCTGTTCACCACCACCACGTAGTGGGAGCCCATCCAGAGGGCGTAGAGGCTGCCGTAGTGTCCCTGCAGGCGCCACAGCCGCAGGTGGAGCTGGCGGTGCCCGGCCAGCTGCAGCAGGCTCCCCACGAGCGGCAGGGCCGGCAGGCTGCGCGGCNCGCCTTGACTCTGAGGCGGGCTCGGCTCCTTATCGGGGGGACGAGGAGGGGGGAGCCGGGCGCTGGGCCCGTGGCCAGCTCCGCAGCTGTGGGCACATGGCGGGGGGCGAGGGCAGCGGGGCCACGGCCGCCCTGGGTGGCCATGGGGAAGCTGCTTCCAGCGCGCTGGGGGCCGGGGGATGCCCAGCGTCGGATCCGTCCTTGGGGTTCCATCCCCAGGGCCCTGTGGTGGCCGGGGCTGTGGCGACAGCTGAGCCCTCGAGGCCTGTCCCGGGTGCCGTGAGCACAGCTCGGGGCTCTGGTGGGGCACTGGAAAACACCCGCAGCCTGGGAGCGCTCGACAGCCCCGGGAGGGAATGGGCAGCACTGGAAATGCTGAGAGGCCCGGAGCATCCCTGATCATCAGCTCTTGTCAGTGCCGTCGAGACACGGGTTTGACACTGCTGGGCCGCCCTCGGCAACGCTGGTGAGCGCTGGTCAGCCCCGGGTACCGCTGGTCAGCTCCGGGTACCGCTGGTCAGCCCCGGGTGCCGCTGGGCAGCCCCGGCTACCGCTAGGCAGCCCTGGGCAGTACAGGGGAAGCACTGGCTGGGGCTGAGAAACCCGTGTCAGCGCTGTGAGCCTTGGCGTGTGCTTGTCGGTGCCGGGCAGCCTGTGTGTGTGCGTGCCCGAGGTGATGAGGTGTCCTGGGGCAGTGCTTTGGGAACAGAAGCCCCTCTCGGCTGTGTCCCCCGGCCACCGCGGGCTCTGCGCCTTCCCGACCCTTCAGACCCCCGGCGCTCGCCGTAGCGGCTCCACGGGGAGTAGGCGGGGCGGGGTAAGATGGCGGCAGGGGGCGCGGCGGACGCCCAGGCGCGCTTTGGGCACTCGGTGAAGGGGCTCCTGACCGAGAAGGTGACGAGCTGCGGCACCGACGTGATCGCTCTCACCAAGCAGGTGCTGAAGGGCTCCCGTAGCGCCGAGGTGAGCGGCGGGTGCCGGCGGGCGGCCCATTACGGCCGGAGCGGAACGGGGCGCTGGGAGCGGGGCGATCGGCGCAATGCATGCTGGGAGCTGTAGTCCGAGCGGGGGACACGGCCTCGTGTGAGGGCAGGGACGGGGACAGCGGGACCGGGCTGCGGGCACGGCTGGGCAGCGCCTCGGGACTCGGCGGTGGCAGGCGGGAGGGCCGCTGCCAGCTCCCCGGGGTCACAGCTGGCAGCGGTGCCTCAGGCGCTCCCCATGGATGCGCTCTGTCGGCACCGTGGTGATCCCCGCAAGGTGTCACCTGACAGCCGTCAAGATGTCACCGCGAGTGTCACCGCGAGTGTCACCTGCCAGCTGTCAGGGTGTCACTGCCAGTGTCACCTGCCGGCCGCCAGGGTGTCACTGCCAGTGTCACCTGCCGGCCGCCAGGGTGTCACTGCGAGTGTCACCATCCAGCCATCAGGGTGTCACCCCGATTGTGTCACCCCGAGTGTCACCTGCCGGCCGTCAGGGGGACGCAGAGCTGCAGCGTCTCAGCCTGGTCTCTGTGTTTGTCTTTCAGCTCCTGGGTCAAGCTGCGAGGAACATGGTGATGCAAGAAGATGCCATCCTGCACTCGGAAGATGTGAGCTGTGACCCTGGCTGTGACCCTGCTCGGGCAGCAGCGTTTCTAGGGACAGGGGGAGAGGAGGGTGGTACGAGCAGTTTGCAGCCGTGCTACCAGAGCCATGGAGTGACATACAGGACTTCAGCCAGCGGGGTGGTGGCTGGAATAATTTAGTGCTTCCTCAAACCCAGTGCTGCTGCACTCCCAGTGTCGTGCAGGCCAGCCAGCCCTCGAGCTGTGCCCTCTCTGAGAGAAAGCTGAGGGACTGTGGGCTGAAACAGAGCATTGTGTCTGCTTGTCACACGGGAAGGAGAGGGAAGTGGCCACTGCTGACAGATACCAGCAGGGGAGTTTTGGTGGCAGTGCAGCAATACAGTGGTGGCTGTGCTGGAGGAACTCCCTGGGGTATTAAGATGGCTTGCACTCTGATTTCTGCAGGCATTCATTCTTTGTTTTGTTCTCCACAGAGTTTAAGAAAAATGGCCATAATAACTACTCATCTACAGTACCAGTAAGTAGGTGTTCTCTCTTGGGGGCTGAGTGGATCCCTCAGTCCTTCTCCATGCTCCTTAAAGACTTTGCATGACGCTCAGACTGATCCCTCTTTTTAGTTCTCCAAAGCTGAGCAGGCCCTGGAGCTGGAATTTTCCAGCCCTCTTCAGGCTGTTTTGGGATGGGAGCTGAGATTTTTGCCTCCTGTGTGCCATGCACTGTGCCTCCCATGAGTGTGTATGACACAGTGGGGACTAAGAAGGAGGAGCCAGTGCTGCTTCTGACCCCCAAGACTTAATCCACAAACACCCTGGAGTTTTGGCCTCTGGAGCCCTTGTTCAACATAACATAAGCCATGAATGAGATTTTGTTTTTCTAATGCTCTTTTTGTCTCTCTTTTTCTCATCTAGGCAAGAAGCAATTCAAAAGAAGTGAGTTCTGGGAGGACCTGGGGGATGCATGTGTGGGGGTGGAAAGGGGAAGGTGATGGAGCTGGATGGGGGAAAGCAGAATGGGAAGGTTTTTGCAGCTGCCTTTGAGGCAGATGCTAGCCCAGCAGGATAATGCTTCAGTATTGTGAAGAGATGGGAATTTGAGTGATTGGATTCACACGAAAACTTCCTTTTGTTTCACTGATGTGATAGAGCCTGTGAGGCTGCTTGTGAGAGGAGATGAGGGTGGTGGGAGCAGAGCTGTGTACAGCAGGCTGCACAAAGTGAGGTTTGCCCTGTGGGGACACAGAGGGGGGTTGGAGGACCCCAGGGCTTCTCTTTGCTGTAGTGTCAGCTCTAGAGCTGCTCTGGTCCCTCGGGCACGGGCAGCACAGCGCAGTCTGGGAGCACATCTCACCACGAATCTCCTCTTGCTTGGTGTCCAGCGTGGAGCGCTCCTCAAACCTTCAGGACCAGCTGAGTCACTTGCTGAAATGAAGGGGAGCTGAAGGCATGAGGAAACCTCGACTGGCACTGAGGGGGTGAAGCATCCTCTCCCCTCCAGCCCCCAGGGCTCAGAACTATGTCTGGATGATGCTGGATGTCAGCTGGGATACATGCAGAGTCTGTGCTTCTGGGCACGTGGCCCCCTCCTGTGCCTGCACCCACGCCTCTGCTCCAGAATGCTCACCCCTGGCTGAAACAAACGTCCCTGAAACTTTGCTCTTCCCAGTAATTCCTGTGTCTGCCTTCTTCCTATGTAGTGTGAGGTGCTCAGCCCACACCAGCACCCTGGCAAGAAATGCAGAGTTGAGGCATGGTGTTTAAATGCAGGTACCTGCAGTTTGCCACTGGTCTCTATTTAGCCACAGAGGTGGCACAGAGTGCAGTTTATGCAGGGCATTTTAATCAGTGTGAGCTGCAAGTGCCTGAGTGGGTGAGAGGTGCTTCAGTGTGGGCTGAGGTGCCAGTCCCAGCACGGAATTTCTGAAACCAGGAATCTAGGCACACACATCTGCCAGTGGCCTGGCTGGACAGGATTTGGCCATCCTCCTCCTCAGAGGTTATCTTATTTTCCACTCTGCCAGAGTTTGGAACATCATCCCTTTGCCAGCCCATATGTGCTGCATTTGGCCTTCAGCCGCATTCCTTTTCCTGGGCTGCTGCTTCAGCTTTTGATGAAGCAGCCTTGGCTGTGGTGTGTGTTTGTATCTGGTTGGGAAGGTATCCAGAGGCCCGCCTGAGAAGCAGGCAGGAGAGCATCGTGAGCTGGTGTGCTCAGTTCTACACTCTGGTCATATCCAGGCCCAGCTATAAATACTGTGTCCTGTTTTTCCTAAGTCACTTACCTTGAGCACTTGGAGTGCACGGGAAGCACTTGTTTCCCTGAGTGTGCTTTTCACCAGCTGATAGGAGCAGGCAGGCTGAGAGCCCACGTTGGCCTGCCACTTTCCTGTTGGAATGCTACTGGAATCTGTCTCCTGTGCTGCAGAGCCTTCTTGGGCTAATTTTCACCATCCCTGCCAGTATTTTTGTCTTGGGTGACATTCTGACCCCAGCTTTGCAGGTGGATTTTGGGAATGCGAGTTTTCCCTGCGGCTTTCTTGCTGGGAATAAAAGCTGTCCTGAACATCACCAAACTGCAGCAGTCTGTCCTGGATTCTGTTGCTGGTGGTCCCTGTGCGCTGGGGAGACTGTTTGGGGTGGTGGGTCTCTGCCCCCCAGGGTCCCCCATTCTGCTTCAGCTCGGGGGGCTTTGCAGAGGCAGTGTGACCTTGTTGCAGGTGGCTCGTCCCTTCCAGCAGTCCTGTGGCATTAAATTTGTGTCTCCCTGCCTTTGGGGCAAGCAGGGACGGGGCTGCACGGTGGAGGTGCAAGCTGCTGGGGAGCAGGCAGCAGGGTGGGTTTTGGGGCTGTGGGTGCAGCAAGAACCGTGACTGATTGCAGTGTGCTCACCACGGGAGCGGGGCCAGCAGCCCTTGCTGTGCCTGTGACCCTGCGGGCCGTGTGCCAGGCCCCGGGCAGGCGGGAACTGCTGTCGGGGCGGGCGCGGGACGCTGGGACAGCGCAGGCTGCTGGGACAGCCCGGGGCACCGGGGAGGAGCACGGCCCAGGCTGGGCCCGGCACGGCTGAGGCGCTGCGGCCAGAGGCAGTAAGGCAGCCCGGGGCCTCTGGCGGGGCTGCTGGGGCTGCCCTTGGGGCCAAGGGCTCTCCGCAAAGCGGGGGG